>JAOXYA010493091.1:0-15171 GCA_028565675.1 Sorex palustris | reverse complement strand
GTAAGGTGGAGTTCATGCACAATTCAATCAGCTAATCAGTGGCTGAATAAATAGCAGTACTCCTACAAAAAAAGGGGAAAAAAATGACTAAATGTAAATATTTTACTGAGTGGCTTTTACCATAATTAAAAATAAAATTATGGTTGAAGAGATAATACAGGAGCTAAGATACTTTCCCTAGATGTAGTGGACCTTGGTTTGATCATTGGCTTTGGCATGACATATTGGATTCCCCAAAACTACCAGAAATGATTACTAAGTACAGTCCCAGGAGTAAGCCCTGAATATCATTGACCGTGGCCCAAACTACCTCCCCCATTAATTACATAAGCCAAAATTAATAAACAAATTGACTAGAGATTATGGCTAGGTCACCAAAACACATACATCAACACATTTCTTTTATGATTTCTAAGCTATATTCCTGCTCTATTTTTTTTTTATCATTCCAACTTGTGTGCAACTCCTTATCCCACTGCAAAATCTTTCTCATTAAGTTACCAGTATCCACGATGTTTGAACAATGTATTTCTTATCAACCCTATAAATAGTAATATTTAGTGTTTCAAATCTACAGAGCCTTAGCAACTTTGCAGATAATGATAGTCTTAGACTAATTAGGTAAACCAATTTTGTTAGCATACTGTCTCACTGAAATAATAATCAGTTCTCAATATATATGCTTAAATATTAAATGTTAAAATAAATAGGTACGTTTGAATAACATTAAATCAGATGAAGTAAATATCATTGGAAAGAAATATTTTGCCCAAAAGGGACCAGAAAGGGAGTTTGCTTTCCCACCAGTATGAGCACTGCACACAAAATCACTGAGTGACCTCTCGGTCAACAAAAAGCAATATTAACCAGTTTAACTATACAGCGTGCCTTAGAGGGGAAAAAGACATTACTAGGGGCAGGGAGATGGATCAATGGCTTAGAATTCCTATCTTGCAAGTGGCAGGTCAGGAGTTTCATCACTGGTGTGAGTGAACACAATGTTGGCAGCTTTGCTGACCGGGTTCCCCCAACGTCACAGTGATTTCTGGCCACATTATAGACCACCATGCCCCACAACTACAAGAACAAGACCCCTAGTAAACACCACTGAAAGATGTGTGAGCACCACAGCCAGGAAATGCACCCTCTAGTGAACATATGTATAAGCATCACAGTGACATCCCCGGTGAGGATTACAACCAGAATTTCTGAGAACCATCCAACAAAAGATTCCAGTTCCAGGCAAGCTTGTGTATAAACATCACAACTAAAGACATGCAACTCTCGGGAGCATGGAGAGTGCAGACACCACAGTCTGAAGTGCAACTTCTAGCAAGCACCATAGCCAGGTGTATGTAAACCCTGGTTCTAACGAAAGGAAGAGAAGAGGAATTTAAAAAAAAATAGCTTGGTTTTCAAAACTGTTTTCTCCCTTGAACACATTTCTCCATTGCTTGTCTTTGTTTCTTGGCTTGCTTGTTTCCACTCTGGAGAAGTCAGTGTTTTTTCCCTCCCTCCTATCTTTCTAAATAGTTTTCAAAGGAAACTATCTTGCTTCAAAAAAAAAAAAATCAACCCTTGGAAACCCAACAAGAATTTTTGTTTTGTGGGTTTCCCAAGAATTCATTAAAAATGATGCTATTGTTTTTGGTGAAGAAAATAAATTAGTATAGTTTATTTCAACAAATATAATGTGAATTTTATTTTAAAAAACCAAATAATACCTTATTATTTAAGCAACACGGAAAGAGTGGTTGTTTTTCCAGTATAGCTGAGGAGAGTGTGGTGGCTGCTTAATTCATGTCTCTAAATATTATCTAACATTGAATATGCTATATTGCTTCTTTTCTTCACTGATTTTAGGTCACCATTTAATGAATCTAGCTCTTCTCTTGCATTTGGAGGAGCTCTTAAGTCTCCCAGTGACACTGTGTTCTGAAGGAGCTTTTGAAACATGAGAACAGTCATAAGAATACTGGAGGGATAGCAGAAAAGGTCAAGTGCCTGCCTTGCATGTGGCAGACCTGGGTTTGATACTCAGCATCCCACGTGCTCCCCTGAGCACTTCCAGGAGTGATTCCTGAGTGTAGAGCCAAGAATCACTCCTGAGCATTACCAGTGTGGCCCAACACCCCCCAAGCCCCCCAAAAGTATTTTTAAAGAACATTGAGAAATCCAGTAGTAGTTGACATTACTCTGCTCAAGATAAGAACGTTATCATAAAAAGGAAAAAGGTAGAGATCGCTGAGAAATATAAGTACTCTTCCCCTTTGCAACAGCAGAATTCTCATCTATGCAGGTTTCACACGCAACTGCTTTCTGTGCTTCAATGGCTTCCTGGATGATGATGACTGGCAGGTAGACAAATGAAGTCAGGGCTTCTGGAAATGAGAGATAATGACCCCACAGACCAAGACCCAAGGGGAGGAATTCTAGAATTTTTTCTGATTTTATTACTTGAAGAATTCCGGAGAGCCCTGGGAAGTGCTGCAGATTCTCCTTGAATAGTTAATTTCATAGCTTCTCAGGAAAGACAATGGATCAGAGATTTGATGAAAATGAATGAGGTCTATAGAGAGGGGTTGTACAGGAATCTCTGGGATCTCTGTAGAGAATAATCTTTTTTGTATTTGATAGATATGCTATGAATAATTTTCTGTAACTAAAACTTTTATTTTAATTTGATGGCAAGAGTACTTGTACTGAATTTGAAATATTTCTCCATTTGGGAAAAGGGAAGGAACAGGGAGGGAATTGTGATACTTGATAATATTATAAGAAATTAATTATTCACAGGAAAGTTGCAAAAGGTTGATTACAAGGATAATTGTCTTCTGCCATGCCATGATTTCCCATTTCTTTGCTAACCAGTGTTTCTAGCTAACGAATCAGTGTGCTATTTCAGCAAAGACTCAGATAGTCTTAAAGTTGTTATTTTAGTGTTGTATGAAGATTAACCAGCAATCTTTCTTCTTTTTTCAAAAAGCATTATGTAAAAGTCATATCATCCAGTAGCTAATCTTATTTTTTTGTCCTGGCAAGTATTTTTAAAAAATATTTCTTTGAATTGCAAGCTGGTATATTATTGGCATTGTGTGTGTGTGTGTGTGTGTGTGTGTGTGTGTGTGTATACATACTCTCACTGTCAATGTCCTCCCATTGTTCATTGATTTGCTTGAGCGGGCCCAGTACCGTCTCCATTATGACAATTGTTGCTGTGTTTGGCATATCGAATATGACACAGGTAGCTTGCCAGGCTTTGCCGTGAGGGTGAGATACTCTCGGTAGATTGCTGGACTCTCCAAGAGGGGCAGAGGAATCGAACTTGGGTCAGCCATGTTGGTTGCATACAAGGCAAACACCCTACCCGCTGTGCTATTGCTCCATACATACATACATATACATGATATATATGTGTATATATTTCACATTTGGGTTAATTTTTTTTCTTTTTCGGGTCACACCCGGCAATGCACAGGGGTTACTCCTGGCTCTGCACTCAGGAATTACCCCTGGTGGTGCTCAGGGGGCCATATGGGATGCTGGAACTCGAACCCAGGTTGGCCACGTGCAAGGCAAACGCCCTACCCTCTGTGCTATTGCTCCAGCCCCACATTTGGGTTAATTGATTAGAATGGGACTGATATAAAATTTTAGAAGGCAGTGCTTTTAAATTACACTCTTAGGACACCAAAATGAGAATTTCTGTAGGTAGGTATGAGAGAACAGTGGTCTTTCCCAACTTTCATTTATTTATTCATTCATTTATTTCCATATGGGAGAAATGGTTAACAGTGATGGGTCATCTACAGGAGGCCAGATTGAGCCAGAACATCCAGGTCTGGCCCCGAGCTCAGAGCAGCTGCCAGACCTCTCACTACGACTGCGGCAGGGTCAGCGCCTCACACTTGGTACTGGGCCTTTCATGTTGTGGATGATGGAGTGGCTCGTGTTGTCATGAATTTCATGCAAACCTGCGTGCACTATCCTTGTGATCAGTCCTTCCCAGCACCGTGGTGACTCAGGCTAATTTGATAGGCTGCACTCAACTCATGACTATGACGGTGTCCCAGCAGCAGTCAGGCAGAGAGCTCTTTCCTTCATTTTTAGAGTACTGTAATCACTGGATGTCATTATCTTGGTTTTAAGGGTTTTCATATGTGTGAGTGAGTGTGTGTGTGAGTGTGTGTGTGTGTGTGTGTGTATGTGTGTAATGATTGGGTTTCAGTCATACAATGTTCCAAAGCCCAACTCCGCCAGTATAGATTTCCCATCACCAGTGTTCCCAGTTTCCCTACTACCACATTCCCCTGACTACTTCTATGGAAGGCATCTTTTCCCTTTATGTCTCTTTTTCTTTTTTTGAGCATCATGGTTTGAAATACAGGTACTAAGAGATGATCATGTTTGTTCAGGGCTTTCGGTATTTTTATAGGGATGGTAAGGCTGGAGTACCCTTTTTTAACTGGGTGGCAGTTTTGGGGTGTGGACATGACTGCTGGGACTTCTGGAGGTACGGGGAGGTGCAGGAGTAGCCCATTCAGATCCTGAGAAAGCCTAGAGATTCAGTCACAAAACCCAAATACCCAAATTTCCAGCATATTAATATCTCAGTGAGGTTCATCCCCAAACGGTGGAGTTCAGCCAGGGTCATCGTGGTGATTTTGGATTGTGGGAGTAGGCAGCTGCTGGGGGCTCTATTTGGATGGGAACTGGATCCAATCTCTTTCAATGTACCCCCAGTCTGTTCAGCCTTGTGTGGGTCCAACATTGAGTGTGGCTTTTGATCTCTCTGTTTCTCTCTCTGTCTCTGTCTCTGTCTCTGTCTCTCTCTCTCTCTCTCTCTCTCTCTCTCTCTGTCGATGAAGCATGTCCTGTAAATAGCTGACTTGTGAGAAAACTGATAATCCGAGGTCTTCATGTTAGAAAAACCACTTATAGGTACTCTGGTCATTAGCTGTCTACCATGTGAATGAGCCATTTATATTTCCAGTACAGCCTAACCTTTAATTTTCTGAAACCTGCAAATGGATGAGATTGCAAATGCATAAGAGACCCGTATAGAGGATTAGTTGGTTGCTATGTTAGAGACGGGAAAATTCATTATGCAGTAATAACAAGATCTGTCAGTAATAAAACCAGTCTACTGGACTCAAGCACTTATTTTAAGCTTTGAGCTCCCATTAATCCTATGATAGTGTTACTACTTTTCTATAATAAAATTTAGTATGAAATTCAAGTTTATAGAAATTATATAACTAGGTATTTATTTAAATTTATAATAAATTTAGAATAATTAAGTTTAGGATATCCATACTTTTTTTTATTTCTGCAATACTTTCTATTCTGTCTCTTAACAGAGAATATAATTTAACAAACAATAGTCAAATTCTTATTCATTAATCAATATTTATTTTGAGTAGCCTGAGCTCCTAAAAATACAGCAGGTGGGGTATTTGCCTTGCATGCCTGGGTTTGATCCCCAACATCCCATATGGTTCCCCAGCACCACCAGGAGTAATTCCTAGTGCAGAGCTAGAAATAACCCCTGAGCACTGCCAGGTGTGACCCCAAAACCAATAAAATATTCTTATAAATCAGAAAGGGTGACATTTGTGTAGATTAGACAAATGATTAACATGGGCTTTTTTCCTCCTATCAATGATGGAAAGCTGGGAGGAAATGGGAAAATATTACTACAAAATAATAAGAACAAAAGTAAGAAGTTTGAGTGCTAGTACAAAAGGGATTTCTGATTGTGCACTATCTAAAGCTTTTCAGGGGCCAGAGAGATAGTACAGGGCTAAGGTGCTTGCCTTGCACATGGCAGACCCCAGCTCTATCCCCGGCATGGCTTATGCCCCTGAGCAGTTCCAGGAGTGATCCCTGAGCACAGAACCAAGGGTAAGCCCTGAGTACCGTTGGGCGTGACCCCTAAATCCTAAACAAATCAGAAAATAAGTAAAGTTTTTCAGGTAAAAGTGTGAGGCCTTGGGTTCAATCCCCAGAACCTGAAACAAACAAACAAACAAAAACTTAAAATAAAACAAAACTTTTTCAAGTATTGGAAAGAGGAGGAGAAAAGTAGAGAAGTAAAGGAACTACCCAGGCTAGTGGGTCAATTGATGGTACAATCCTCAAGTATCCTTCAAGACCCCTAGAACACTCATTATCAGATAGGGGTTGTAAACTGGAAATAAGCATCCAATGGCGAAAGGTAAAATGCTGTTCTAGAAAATCAGCTTTGTATGACTACTGAGCTTAAGAGAATTCAGAGGTAAGCTTTGAGATGACCCTGGGCCAGGGCAGTTGTTTTCCAATGAAAGCTACCAGGGGCTAGTGAGATGGCCCAGAGGGCAGGGGATCATCCCCACGGGAAATCCTCAGTTTTGCCTGTGAGTTACCCTTCCCAACAGTAAGAACAACAAAAGATTGTGTATATTTATTCAGCCTACTGAGTATTAAGATTTGTTATATTCATCTTTTCTCTTTGTGTCTATCTTTATCTCTGACTGTATCTCTATCTCTCTTTCTCTTTTTCCATGTGTGCGTTTGTGTACGTGTGTGTACGTGTGTGTGTGTGTGTGTGTGTGTGTGTGTGTGTGTGTGTACTCTTTAACTCTGGCTTTTGCTCATGAAATAGCCTTAATAGTCTTAATAATTTTTACCTCTAAACTGATGGTTTTTTTCTTTTTTTTTTATTTAAAATTCATGGCTTGGAGGCCAGCCGCACATCCTGGGGGGAAGGCAGCTCAGATAGAGAAGGGGGCACCAAATAAAGGGTGTTGGGAGGATCCTCCCAGGATGGGAGATGAATACTGAAAGTAGACTCTAGACCAAACATGATTGCCACTCAATGCCTCTTTTGCAAACCACAGCACCCAAAAGAAGAGAGAGAACAAAAGGAAATGCCCTGCCACAGAGGCAGGGTGGGATGGGGGGAAGGGGGTGGGTGGGAGGGATCCTGGGATCAGTGATGGTGGAGGATGGGCACTGGTGGAGGGATGGGTACTTGATCATTGTATAATCGAAACCCAAGCACAAAAATTTGTAAGTCTACAACTGTACCTCATGGTGTTTCATTAGTAAAATTAAAAAAAATTTTTTTAATTGGATATCAGTGAGACATACCATTACAAAGCTGTTCATAATTGGGGTTCAGTCATACAATGATTCAGCACCCATCTCTCCACCAGTGTACATTTCCCACCACCAATGTCCCCCATCTTCCCACCACCATCCCCCAACACCCCAGCCCCTACTCTCAGCCTCTCTCTTTGGGAAGTAATTTCCTTCTCTCTCTCTCTCTCTCTCTCTCTCTCTCTCTCTCTCTCTTTCCATTTGCGCATTATGGTTTGCAATTCAGGTGCTAAGAGGTCATGTGTTTGTTTGGGGCATTAGGTATTTTTATTGGGATGGTAAGGCTGGAGTAACTTTTCAATTGGGTGGAAGCTTTGGGTTATGGATGTGACTGCTGAGGCTTCTGGAAGTACTGGGAGGTGTGTGTGTGTGTGTGTGTGTGTGTGTGTGTGTGTGTGTATGTGTTCGGGGGGGAGGGGATAGGTAACCCATCACAACTCAACTCTAAGAAAACCTGGAGATTTCAGTCACAAAAGCTGCATTCCAGAATTTTCAACAGATATCTTGGTGAAGTCTGTCCTGAGATGGTATAGTCGGGCAGGGGGTATGGTGGTGATTTTGGATTGTGGAAGCAAGTGGCTGCTCGGTGCTCTGTGTGGGCAGGACACCAGGCCAACCCATACCCCTCTGATTTACCCCCGTCTGTTCAGCCATGCTGCAGGTCTGAGATTAACTGCAACTTTTGATCTCTTTCAAGATTTATCTATTGGTCTCTGAAATAAGGCTAATAAATAATCTTAAATAGCTGTGGTTTGTGGGCGTGACTACCATTTGGTTGTTTAATTTCTTTTTTTTTTCTTTTTGGGTCACACTCGGCAATGCACAGGAGTTACTCCTGGTTTATGCACTCAGGAATTACTCCTGGCAGTTCTCAGGGGACCATATGGGATGCTGGGAATCGAACCGAGGTCGGCTGCGTGCCAGGCAAACACCCTACCCGCTGTGCTATTGCTCCAGCCCCTGGTTGTTTAATTTCTTGGTAAGCTTGGTCCCAAGTTGTTGGGGTCCAACCAAAGACACAGAGGCAATTTTGGGGTTTCAGAAAGCCTGAAGGCACCATCAGGCAGCTGATGCACTCACCCCGCAGGTATAGGTTGACCTGTTGGTGGCACCATACCCCCTTACTGGATATCTATGGATAGTTCCTTGTTTGGAGAAAAAAATGCTTTAGGCATGGAAGTTATCATTACTTAAATTGTATAGATCTACATTTTTTTCTTTTTGTGTCACACCCTGTGATGCACAGGGGTTACTCCTGACTCTGCAATCAGGAATTACTCCTGGCAGTGCTCAGGTTTTTCTTTCTCCTTAAGGTAGTTTGAGTTCTCTATTCCAGTCAAGACTGTGTGTTAATTTAATTCAATTTGTACATGAATTCATCATCCTAGCAATAAGTTTTACCATCTCTAGAATACCCTATCTCACCACCTTCCTTTCAAACTTCCTGTGAGTGATAGTTAGGGGGAAAGTCTTTGAAGATGGAACTCATTTCTAATATTAACTTCACATTTCAAGATTTAAATCTGTGAGCAGACCAATGGTTTCTTCAAATCTGTTTTCTCCGCAAAATAGTATTTTTGTGCATATATCCTGGATTTAGTTTGAGATGGTTAACAAGAGCAATATGTGAAATTCCTTAGAGGATTTTGGAGTTTAACAAAATGATTTCCCAGGCAGTTATTTCAGGACCTCTGTTCAGGACAGTCTGTAAACCAAAAAAGTGAAGGAGTAGTTTGGGGACTATGTACGCCTAAGGATACATCTCTGTTTTATTCTCAAGTCATGTGAGGGATACATTCTTAAAGGAGAGAATTTGATTTTTAGAAATGTCATGGTAATCTCTCTTTGATACCACAGTATACCCCAGATACACACTGGTCAGAGCTACATCTTCAGAAGTTGCACAAGTTACCAGGCATCAAGGTAGTCATTATTCTATCTAGGAGCTGGGTTGCAGTGAAGCCTCTTCCAGAACAACCGGATGAAGGAGCACAAGCAGTGAGTCAAATTGATGGACAACAACACAACACTGTCCTCCCGCTGTTCATCGACTTGCTTGAGCGGGCCCAGGAACGTCTCCATTTTTTGAGACTTGTTACTATGTTTGGCATATTGAATACATCGCGGGTAGCTTGCCAGGCTTTGCCGGGTGGGCTAGATACTCTTGGTAGCTTGCTGGGCTCTCCGAGAGGAACAGAGGAATCAAACCCGGCTTGGCTGGGCTGGCTGCACACAAGGCAAATGCCCTACCGCTATGCTAGCAAATTGACGAAAAATATCTAAATATCTAAAATATTGTAGCATTTGTTTTCTGTAGGGGAAAAAAACTATAAAGACATCCTCTCAAATTATTGTTCTACCCTAGCAAAGAATCAACCCCTTGTCTTTTCTCCAGTTTTCTGCAATCTGTTTATGCTTCACTGGCTTCAAAGATTAGTATAAACTCTTTTGATGGTTGGTTTGGAGCTTGAGTTTAGATATAATTAAAAAAAAAAAACAACTTAGAGTTCAAAAGTAGACATCCTCAATTGTGTTCAGTTTCTCCTGCAGCCTTCCCTACTTCTATATTGGTTTTGGAGGTTAGTTTTATGTTATTAAAATTGCTGATGGTGGGCTTGAGCAATAGCACAGCGGGTAGGGCATTTGCCTTGCACGCGGTCGACCCAGGTTCGATTCCCAGCATCCCATATGGTCCCCTGAGCACCGCCAGGAGCAGGTCCTGAGTACATGAGCCAGGAGTAACCCCTGAGCATCGCCAGGTGTGACCCAAAAAGAAAAAAAAACCCAACAAGCTTTGGACTGTCACATTCCACATTTGGGCTAGGGGCTGATGTTCTGCCCCCTACCTCGTGTACCCAAGAGGGCCTTGTACCATGCTAGACTCTTCTCACCTTTACACACATTAACAACATGTGGCCTCAATGTCTCCACGTGGCTTGCACACAGCTTGCTGGGTCCTGCTCTGGACTAACGCAGTCAGGCTCTCGGGGTGAGGTCTGTACTGTTTAACCTCCCCCCGTGATTCTAATGTATAAATGCAGCTAGAATAAAGTGCTACAGCTATTTGCGGGGGGGGGCCCAGCAGGATGGCACAAAGGCTGACACACGCGCTTTCCACGGTTCCAGAGCGTGTGGAGAACAGTATGCTACCCGTCCCCCAGCACTGCCAGGTATGACCTAGAAACCCCAAGACCCCAAGCAAACAAATGAGCAATGGCCATTTCTGTCATGTTGCTAGCTGAGTAAACAGCACCAGGATTGCAAAGTAGGGTAGTATTTTGTAAAGGGGGTGCTCTATCCTGTTCTCTGAGGTGGGGGGCTACCTAGCAGTGCTCAGTAGGCTCAGGGACACACCCCACTACCTGCCACTGTGATTCTTGGACAAGGGGGCCATTGGTTCAGTGCAAGGCTGAGGATGTGCTTCTGGCCAGCGCTATGGTACGAGGGGTCCCTGGGACCCCCTGGTGATGCTGGGGGCCTCCAGGGCTGCTCCCTGCCATGAAGCCCCAAGAACATGTGGTGTCAAGAGTCAAATCTGGGGGGCTGGAGCAGTAGCACAGCGGGCAGGGCGTTTGCCTTGTACGCAGCTGACCCGGGTTTGATTCCCAGCATCCCATATGGTCCCCCGACCACCGCCAGGAGTAATTCCCGAGTGCATGAACCAGGAGCAACCCCTGTACATCGCTAGGTGTGACCCAAAAAGCAAAAAAATAAAAAATAAATAAATAAAGAGTCAAACCTGGGGCAGGTGAATGCCTCGCTCGTGCTGTAATCATCTTCCTGCTTCCTGATCCTCAAGAGTGACCCATCTGCAACAGGCCAGGTGAATTGTTTGCTGTGAGGCCACATGCAGTCTGGTACTCGGAGCCACTTCCAGTCTGGAGCTCTGGGGATGGTGCGGTGGTGGCAGGATTTGCTGTGAGCGGCAAATGGTGAAGGCCTAGTAACCCAGGGCCTCACATGCAAGTGCCTGACCACTCTGCAAGCCCCCTGGGCCCAGAGAGCTTTGAAGCAAGACTCTGCTTAGAATCCAGAAGGCAGGGCACTTGCCTTGCATGTGAGGCCCCACATAAGATTGTGAGGGACAGGCCCAAAATGGACCACCACCAGAATTAATTTAGCTTAGCTTAATAGGAACCTGCATTGCAAAATAACTGGTTTTTCTGCCCCTGAGCAAGGAATTCAGATGCAGGTACTCGAAGGGTGGGGGCCAGACCAGATAACCGGATGTCTCTCACAAGACCCAAGTAGCAAGACCCAGAACTGCCCTAAAAACCAGGATGTTCTTAAGCACTGACGCAAATGCGGATCTTTAAACTATAGGCTAAGAAGTGATGCACCCTTAATTGGTTAGGAAAGTATCTGTTATTACAAATCTATTGGCTATGAAATGCGCGGGCTCTGCTGTAACGGTCGGTGAAGGCCTATATAAGATCTTCTTTGAAGAAGTTCGGGGTCTTTACCCAAACTGCCGGACCTGCGTGTCTGTCTGTGCAGGCGGTTGGACCCTGGCTAGCCAGTCTTACAATAAACCCTGCTTGCTGTTTGCAGTCTCTTGAGTCTCTTTGTCGCTAAAGGGAGATTTCGATCCGTGCCCTAATAAAGATCTCCTGAACCCTGCCAGCAGTCATCCCTGAGAGCAGAGCCACGAGTAAGCCCTGAGCACTACCCAATGTGGCCCCAAAGCGCCCTCCCCCACCCAAAAAAAATCAAGAGCAACAACCCAGCAAACTTGTGAGGTGTAGGGGTAGGGAGAATGGAGTAGTACTTGAGTGATCACATTCAAGAGGTCTGGGAATGACCACTATGACTTCTTGCCACCGCCACTGGAGTGGCAAAAACCTCCTCTGAACAAGGACCAGCAGGGCCCTCTGCTACAGGTGAAGTCGGCTCAGGTTTGCCCGCATGACTGGGCGGAGTCGGGACCCCAGATCTGGCTGTGGGGGAAGGGACTGGAGCCGGGTCTGTGGCTGACGGCGAGTGGCCTTTGTTAGGCAGCATTAGGATCACAATGGGAGGCCAAGCAGCAGGCCAGTTCATCAACATCAGCCGGGCCGGAATCTGCCCCACCAGCGAGAAGATCGCTCAGCAAAAGAACTTCAGTGTGGAGGGTTTTTAGTTGTTAATGTGTTGATGGCTCCCCTGTTCTAGCTAATGGGGGGCTTTAAGGCACAAACTCTTGGATGGTGTGAGACCTTTGTTCCTGAGTCAGGACAGGACAAATGGTCAAATCCCATTCCTTTCCCCTCCCCCTCCCCCAGCCTCTGCAGAATTTCAAAATCCCAGCACCCCTCCACCTTCCCGGAAGGCTGGGGTGTGGGGGAGGTTGGGGAGGAAGAGGATACGGATAGTGGAATGAGGAGAGGGGGCTCGGCAGGATCCCCAAGTTTGGGTCTAGGAGTTCAAGTTTCGTAAGTTTTGCACCCCCGCCAAAAGGGGAGGGACGGAACCAAAGTCTCCTTGCCACCGAGCCCTGCCTGGGTCCCCGCACCCTCTATGGCCAAAATGACCTTGTTTTAGCTGTTCCACTTTCTGAGTCTATTTCCAGTCAGTGAAATAAAGTGAAGTGGGAGGTTCCCCAAAGCAATCCAAGCTGAATTCAGAGTAAAGGATTAAGGTGAAAATCCCCTTTGGGCAAGTTACGGTCTTGGTCAGATCCTCTACACCCGCAGAAGCAGGAGGACGCCAGTTAACTGCAGCTTCCTGACTTCATAGGAGAATTCGAATCCATGGAGGACCAGCTCCAAACACTACTTTGATTTTTGTTTGTTTGTTTTGCTTTGGGGACACACCTGGAAGTACTCAGGGCTCACTCCTGGCTCTGTGCTCTGGGATCCCACCCAGCAGGGTTTGGGTACCATATGGAGCACCAGGGAATCGAACTCAGCTTGGCCTCCTGCAAGGCAAGTGTCTATTCCACTGTACTGTCTGCCCCCCAAACACTACTTTTAAACAGCACCCCCAAATCTACTCATGTATAGTCCATGGTGGTTTGAGAACCTCCAATCAACAAGATTATCACTATGGGTCCAGGGAGGATTCTGGGCACCGCTATGACACACAATCTAGTTGAGAAACTAAATTAAGCAAAACAGATTTTAAAAATCAGGCCTGTCATTTTATTTAGTTTTGGGTCCCACCTGGCAGTGATCAGGGCTTATTCCTGCGTCTGCACTCAGGGATCACTCGGGGCAGTGCTTGCAAGGCCAAAGGTGGAGCCAAAGGTCAAATCTGGGTCTCTCTGGCCAGAGCAGTTCTTCAACAATACTTCATATAAGAAGCTTACACATGGAGTTTAAACATACCTAACAGGCCTGACGGGGCCAGAAAGATAGTCCAATGGGTGAAGCGCTTTCCTTCACCCATTGATGTTCAACCTCTGACACCCTATATGGTTTGGCTGGAAAGATAGCACAGCAGCTAGGGTGTTTGCCTGGCACGCGGCCGACCCAGGTTTGATTCCCAGCATCCCATATGGTCCCCTGAGCACCGCCAGGAGTAACCTCTTTGCATCGCCAGGTGTGACCCAAAAAGAAAAAAAATACTGGAATAAATTGTTCTAGAAGATGCAGTTTCTTCCAACCTACATAGAACCAGCGTAGTGCCCTGCCAACTCTACTATTTCAGAAGGTCTTCACTTCAAAGAAGGTGAAGCCACCTTTTCCTTTCTTTTGAATGGGTTAGTTGTTCCCTGTCTTATCTACTCTGCTCACAAGACTGTCAAAGCTCTACTAAACTCGCTAAGCCAAGCCCTACTCGTGCCTTCTCAAGAACTCCTCCAGATGCAAACCTCTAGTCAGTGCCAGCTATGGAAGAAGCCTCAGCTGGCAAGGGGCTCTGCCATCCCACCCACTCCTGGTGAGAGCTGTGTGCACTTCCTAGAGCCTCAGACTTGCAATCCCCCAAACAACCTCCAGGGACAACCCCTTCACTCTACAACAGAGGGGCCGGGCGAGAGATGCCAGGCCGGTCCTGTAGTTGGCTGATGTACGCAGAATTATATCCACACTGTACACTGCCTTGCTTCCAGAATCAGACTGTAGATCTATTTGTATGTGAAAGGGTTACATGTGAAAACACCATCTTCGATATATGGGGCCAGGGATGCAGAATGCTTGCTAGCATGTGGGAAACCCTGAGTTCGAACTCTGGCACCCCATGGCCCCAAAGGCACCATCAAGTCTGGCCCTGGTCGCCCCAGGGGAAATCCAGAGCACTGCATCCGGGACAGCACCACTGAGGATGGCCCCTATTTTAAAAAGCCATGACAACAGAAGAGTGGCAAACTGGAGCCAATTGGGCGGATCAAAGACACCACACCTGTGTGTTGAGAGAAAGGAATCTAGGGAGAGAGCACAGGGTCCAGGAGGGTTCTTATTTTGTTGATGAGGGCCACACCCAAAAGCATACTTAGGGTTTACTCCTGGGGGCATGTGCAAGGCACTCTACCAGCTCACTGTACTATCTCTCAGCCCCATCTCCACTCGAAACCTCAGGAAAGTTGCTCTTATTTTAAATTAATTAATTTTTTGTCTGTTTTTGAGTCATACCAGTTTTATTTATTTATTTATTTATTTATTTTCTTTTTGGGTCACACCCGGCGATGCACAGGGGTCACTCCTGACTCTGCGCTCAGGAATTATCCCTGGCGGTGCTCAGGGGACCATATGGGATGCTGGGAATCGAACCCAGATCTGCTACATGCAAGGCAAATGCCCTACTCGCTGTGCTATCACTCCAGCCCCAAGCCATACCAATTTTGCTCAGGGGTTACCCCCGGCTCTGCACTCAGGGGTCACTCCTGATAGTGCCAGGGAAACCACCTGGAATGCCAGGGATCGAACCCAGGAACACAGGTTGACTGCATGCAAGGCTATGCTATTTATTAGGAGGGTTATTTATTTGTTTATTTATTGAATCAGCATGAGATACATAGTTACAAAGTTGCTCATGAAAGTTGGGTTTCAGTCACACAATGTTTCGACACCCTTCCCTTCATCAGTGTACATTTCCCACCACCAAAGTCCCCTG
>JAOXYA010493072.1:0-29048 GCA_028565675.1 Sorex palustris | reverse complement strand
AGCATCCCATATGGTCCCCCAAGCACCGCCAGGAGTAATTCCTGAGTGCAGAGCCAGGAATAACCCCTGAGCATCGCCAAGTGTGACCCAAAAAGAAAAAAAAAAAAAAAGAGATTCCTTTACCCAATCCCAATCGAGATTCTGTCATCTCAGTTCCAGACACCATGAGTTAAAGGTTAAAGCTGTATAGACGAAGGCAGTCACAGTAGCTATCTTTAGCGTGCAAGATGCATCTGGAGTATGAAGGTCCCACCAGAGACTCCAAGCTCCAGTTCAGGATCCAGCTCCACTAGTCACATCTTCCCTGCGAACTCAGGGACCTGCTTGCGATGGCCACTAGATGGCAGCCACGTGCTCCGAGAGGCACAGGGTGTCCCCGCGAGGGACGCTGGCCCTGGGTGTTTTGGAGCAGAGCCGGGAATCCCCCCGGGGCCCCTAGGCCAGGCAGGTGGGGCCTCCCTTCTCCCCAGCACCTGCCAGTGGACCCCAGTTCTAAAGTCCCACGGCCAGGAGACGCTCTCCCGAGAACTCATCGGGAAGAAAGCCGACTTCTGGGCATTGCAGGCGTGGCAGTCTCTGTACTCAGAGACAAGACCCTTGGTGGGACCCATGACAGTGAGGGGTGAATGTGGGGCCACTTTCCATGGGGCACCGCGCCATGAGCTCCTCTGCGGGGAAGGCAGGGAGGGGGCAGAATTCAGCAGCGTGAAACGACAGACACAGCCACCAAAGGCCAAACAGGGACAGCAGGTGACCTCCACAGGGACCTGCCCTGGAGTCAAGGAGCACTGGCTCCGAGCTGGACTCAGAGAACACAAATGAGGTGACCAGAAAGGCGGGAGCATCTGGAAGCACCACCACAGGCTTGCACAGCCCCAGCCACCCGCAGGGCATGGGAAGGCACATGGCAGGGATAGGGCAGGCCCAGGGGAGCCGAGGACACAGGGGCAGGAGAATGGACAGTCTGTCTCAGGGGACAGGAGTGCCTATTGTCAAGGGTGGGGGACAGGGGGAGCTACTTGGAGCTGGACTCAGGGAACAGGGTTGACCTGTGGCCTGAGATTTTAGGGTGGGGGACAGGGACGCAGATAAAACCTGATCTCTATCCGGCTCAATAGGTACCAGTCACTAACTACAAGGGTCATCCCCAAATTTTTTAATCTTTAGAGAAGAAAAACTAAGGAAACCAACCGAGAATTAAACAGCAAAAACCAGGGCAGCACACACACAGAAAACCCAAAACTAAGGTGAAACAAACAAAAAAAGTATATGACGAGAAAGGACAACAGTAATAAAGGCAAAGGAGCCGGCCCAGACCAGCCCTGTAAGGGAACACGCTGAGCCTGCCCAAAGACCAGGCTAGCTCTAAGACGCCAAACTTGGCATCACTATGAGACATGCCCGAGAAAGTGCCTGTGCAAAGAAACACAGAGTAAAAACGAAAAATAAAAGCTAACCAAAGGCAGGTAAAACAGACTTTAGGACAAAAAAAAAAAAGAAAGAAAGAAAGAAAATTGCTAAGCACTAAAGAAGAAAATGAAGTTTTCCGAGCAGACGGAGGTGGGGACTCACTCTAACACCTCGTAGTTGGACTTCTTCTCCAGCGCGTTGCCCCGCATCTCCCAGTAGGATCGCCTGTGACCAGGGATGACAGAGAGTTTCAGATGCAAGGAGCGAACGTCTGCAAGACCTAGCCATGAGCCAGGCCCTGCGCGGCCTCCGTGTTCACCGGCCTGCAGCAGGAGCCCCGTCTCGGCTGTGGGCACTGAGCGGTGTCGCCACTGCGCCTAGCCAGCAGAGCAGCGACAGGACCACGGACCACAGGGATGGGTCCAGGTCAGGAAGGGCAAGGGGCGTGGGCGGCACCAGGCAGTGTCCATGGTACACGGCACCCGCCAGGGCCTCGCGGAGGGTGACTTCAGAACTGCAGAGCTTCCTGGACCAAGTTCCAGTTGGATGGGAACTTAAACTTCTGGCAGGCACACACTCACTCACAGGGGGCTCGGCCGGCTGTGCGGGAGGGGAAGCACGACAATGCCAAGCCCCCGGGGCCATCCACAGGAACGTGCGGTCAGCTGGACAGCACAGGCCTCACCTGCTGGATCTCGTCACTTCCCTCTGGCCTCCTTAAAATGGAAGGGCTGGATTACAGGGAAAACGAAGTCGGGCACAAAGGGGGTGTGAGCTGGCTTCTGTGAGCAGGGGGGTCTCTTCTTTCTTACGGGGTGGGGGACACATGTGGGAACGTGGCAGGGCTGGGCGCTTAGCTGGGACACAGCACACAAGCCATCATCCCTGTACTGTCTCTCAGCACCACTGGGGGTTTTCCGGAGCGAAACCCTCGTTTGTCCAGCTCATAAGTCAGTGACACCAAAAGGGCCGGGCAGCGAGGTGGCACGGTGGGAGGAGGCTGGGGGTCCGGGGCGGCTCTCTGGGGAGCACGAGGCTGCCAGAAACCACCCACTTCCAACTGAAAGCAAAAACGAAAGGTTCTCTTGGCTGAAAGTGGGAGCAAGGTGTCTCCTCCACTGCTCAGGGGGCAAGCCCCATCCCAGGAGGAACCGCCAGGCCAGCCCACACCATGCTGTGGACGGAGGCCCCTCCTTACCGAATCTCGAGGCAACCCAGCTTCAGGGCGATTTCCTGGTCCACTTGGTCGGCAACCTCTGACATGTAGTCACTCTTCACCTACAAAGAGAGGATGAGGCAGGCTGTGGTCACAGGCTGACCTCACTCGCCCGCCCCTCTGTTCATGCCTTGCCTGCCCTCTCCTTGACTGTAACAACAAAGAAGAGCAAGGAACAGGGAATAACTGAAGCTTCTCCCGCCAGAGAGCATCCTATGCCGTTGGCCTGGGAAGGGCTGAAAAGCAGCCGACTCCCTCCAACCCCAGCCACATCCAGCTGCTTCACGCCTTCCCTGTTGCCCGGGGGGGACACAGACGCCTGGGCCTTCTCCCAACCAGCCCCAGTGTCCATGTCAGAGCCTACCCCGCATGCTCTGTGCCTCCCCAACACTCGGCAACACTGCAGGCATGAGGCCCAGCGGGGACCCACTGAACCTGGAACACATCCGAGGCCATGCCCAAGGGAAAGGAAGTGCAGCTAAGCTGGGCCTTCGAACCAGCTGGGCGGGGGGACACCTTCAAATGTTAGGTGGGTACTGTAAGTGCCTCAAAGGCATGGCTGGAGAGACAGTACAGAAGGGAAAGTGCTGGCCTCGCATGCGACCAGCCGGGGTTCAATCCCCAACACCTCATCTGGTCCCCAGAATACAGAACCAGGAGTGAGCCCTGACCGCCGCTGGGTATACCAAAAACCAAGAACGGGGAGCCCCTGACCAATCTAGATCAGCAGCTGAAACGTGGAGCATACTGATGACAGAAGCTCAGGGCTCACTCCTGGCTCTGTGCTCGAGGGTCACTGTGTGTGATGGAGGAACTGGGAGAGAACACTCACTCTGAGGCTCAGTTAAGTTCAATGTTCCTCCTCACTTGGAAAGGAACCCCATCGGCACTCAAGGGACCGTGCAGGGCAGAGGTCTCACAAAGCAGGGGATTGGTCCTTAAGAGTCATCTCTCTGGCCTGCACGTTTTTATATTTTGAATTTCATCGCCATAAGATCTGCATCTGCCCTGACTCGTTATTTATATTTACTCTCTGGAGCTTGACAGAAAATGTGGAGGCTTTAGCTGCAGACAAATCTCCAAAGACCTTTGTCTTCCCGGCCCTAGTCTCCAGCCTGTCTGCTCGTCTGCTCAGAAGACATACACCCCCAGCTGACTGTGTCCACCTTCTGAACTCTTCTTCTGCCGTCCACCAAGCCACCTCCAACTCCTTGGGAACTTGCCCAGACTGCCCCCCCCAACCCCCACGATTCACACAGCTGCCGTGGAGCTGGAGTACCAGCCTCAGGTTCACAGACACGGGACTGAGACCCCACGCGGCTGTGGGACAGAATACGGGGCAGGAAGAATGTGGCGTCAGGAGGTGGTCACTGAGCACACAACAACTAAGAATTAACTCGAGGGGCCGGAGCAACAGTATAGCAGGTAGGACATTTGCCTTGCTCGCGGCCGACCCAGGTTTGATTCCCATAGGGTCCCAGAGCCCTGCCAGGAAGAAGCCCTGAGTACTGCCAGGTACGGCACAAAAACCCAAAAGAAGGAAAAAAAATGGAAGAAGTCAAGATCAAACCCACTACAAATCTGAGGTGTTTCTGGAGCCCTTGCCCGTGTAAAGAAGTCACAGGTCGAGCAAGTGAGACCCTGCTGGGAACCACAGACAAGCCCCAGCAGAGCGCGGCTGCCAGCTCGCCAGGGCCTAGTGCCACCCTAGGGGCCCACAGGGCACCCGCCTCCACCTTCGCCAGAGGCCCCTGTCTTGCAAGGGCAGCTGTCCACTGAGCCTTCCCTGGGCACAGCAGATCATCAGCGAGCTCCCAGCACCAGGTACACCTTCCTCAGTGCCCTGGGGCCTCACACCCAGGGGAACAATCGACACTGACCAAGCAGTGTCCAGCCAACTGCCCTCTGGGCAACGGCAGGTATGATTTTTGTGAAGATCTAAAGCAACACTCGCTTACTTGATTTTCAGTCATTTTATCTGCAGGGGCCTCCCACCTGGAGCCTAGGAGACCTCAGGGGTCAAACACGTGGTTAACCTCTGGCCAATGCCCCCACCCTAAGTCAGACTCGAGAGGATGAGGAACAGCTCAGTCCACCAAGTAGCAGATTCATTTCTGGCATCACGTTGTCCACACTTCCAACGGGCTCTCTGGAAATCCAGGTACGGTGAGCCTGGCTTTGAACTGTGTTAAGAACTCGAAACTGGAGCGAGATGGCTTAGAGCGATAGCACGGCAGGGAGGGCGTTTGCCTTGCACGCAGCCAATCGGGTTTAAATAGCCCCCTGAGCACTGCCAGGAGTAATTCCTGAATGCAAAGCCAGCAGTAGCCCCTGAGCATTGCCGGGTATGGCCCAAGAAGTTAAAAAAAAAAAATAGACCTCAAAACTCAAAACTCAGGTGATGAGGCAGGAGGACCTAAGCAGGAGCCATGAACGCAGGAGCTCGGCAGTCTGAGACACACCGAGAACAGTCCCTGCACAGCTGTCCCCATCGCGATCTGCAACAGCATCCACAGGGGAGAGGAGGCAGAGACCCGTCGGCCTCGAACTCAGGTGGCTGCACAAGTGAAAGGGGAGTGACAGCCCCTCTCCGCAGGGCAGGCCTGTCCCAGGGAGCCATCGGGCCCCTCGCCTCGCCTCGTCTGCAGAGGGCCCCAAGGGGCAGTGGTCCGTCCTTCCCCTACGGCTGGTCTCAGGCATCTCCCGAGATTCAAGCTTGCCTCTAGCTACTACATCTGAGACAGGCATGGCCTGGTGACGCGCACACGGCCCTGTGTCGGATGACGATCACAGAATGTCCCCGCAGACCCTCACAGCATCACCGCCATCGTTCCCTGATTCCAATCCTAGAAAGGGCCCGAGAGCAGTGAGGACGGAGGCAGGAAGTCTGTGTGCCGGCCCAGGGCCCAGCGCCCCCCCTGCAACAGTCCCCATCTTTGCAAAACTCCAGGCAGGCTTGAGCTGTCAGGAAGATCAGAAGCCTCGTCTGCCTGAAGTGACACAGCAGGTGTTAAGAGCAAGAACTTGAGGATCAGAGCGACAATAGCAAGGAGGGCGCTGGTGCATGGCCATCCCCAGCATCCCACATGGTCCCCCAAGCACTGCCAGGAGTGAGCCCTGAGTGCAGAGCCAAGAATAACCCCTGAGCATCGCCAGGTGTGGCCCTCCAAACAAACATCAACAAACAAAAAACAAAGCCAGGACTCAGCAGAAGAGTCGTAGAAGTCTGGTGTGACCAAGGTCCAGGTGCACAGCAAGAACGGCAGGGCCCTCACTTCCTAGTTCATCTGGCCACCACCCCTGCTGGCTCTTATCCCCCCAACGTGGCTGCTCTCCAACTCCTGGCTGGCCCCACAAAGCCACGTGGTTCTTTCCGGTAAAAACTTCTGAGAGCTGTTTTGGGTTTTGTGTGTTTTGTGCTGGCTTCTGGGCCATGTGGTGCCCGAGCCCAGGCACCCCCCAGGCAAAGCCCACTCTCCAGGTCTGACGGGTCTCTCGGCCCCGTCCCACCCAAGGTTGACAATGGACCTGATCACAATCTTGTCTGTCAAATGCCAAAGATGTACAAGAAACCCTGCACCCCACCTCTACTATTCGTCTCCCTGCTGCTCCTTCAAACACACCCGCCACTGTGTCCTGTGGATCCTCCTGATGATCGACTGAGCATGCAGGGGCCCTGGGACCCCCAGAAAAGACCAGAGTTCTCCTTGCAAGCAAGATCCCTGGCACAGACAGAGGCAATTTTAAAATATATGCAGGTGGGGAGGGATGGAGTAGGGGATAGGACAGAGTGAGGACAGGGATGGAGTGGGGGTCAGGACAGAGCAGGAGACAGGGATGGAGTGGAGAACAGGAGGGAGAGCAAGTGCCCGTTTCTGTTTGGAGATATCTATGCAGAAGAGAGGAGGCGGTGGGGTTTCTCCAAGACCCCAGGCACAGGGCACAGTTCCCAGAAGCCACCGTGGGGTCAAGAGAGAGACCACCATAGCGTCAGTCTTGGACCCATACTAACTTCACCTCCTTCCCAGAAAGACCAGGGTGACTCCCCACAGAAATACCAGGCTCTGACCTCAGTTTCCTGAGCAGGGCTGCCGGCTCAACATGCTCGGACAGATAGGAAGCACTGAGGCACTAACGGATTTCCGATGAGCGTGGCAGTTGCAGGATAGTACAGTGGTCAGCATGTGTGTTCTGCATGTGTCCAACTCTCTATTCCTGGAGCAGCTCTATGTGTGCCCAACATCACGTCCTCCAGCCCACTTGGCTGAGTGTCATTGGTGGAGATCCCTCATCCCTGCATAGCACTTGGAGACTCAGAAAACAGAATTAAACTGACTTCTGAGGCTGGGAAAGGGGTCAGCTCAGGGTTGAATCTCCCACAGCAGACCAGGCATTCAATTCCCAGCACCCCAGATGGTCCCCCAATCCCTGCCAGGAGTGATCCCTGGGCACAGGGTCAGGAGTAAGCTCTGAGCACCACCAGATGTGGCCCCCAAACCAAACCAAAAACAGAAACTACAGGCATTCTACATTTAACTTACAGAACTACCAATGTCTATGGGGCCACGCTGAATTGCAAGGTAGAAACATTTAAGGATTATGTCACTTTGTTATTCTGAACCAAAGTCCTTAGCCCGGTCTGGCCTCCCTTTCTTGGCCTTCCTCCTGGCACGAGGCCATCTCAGGAGCTTGCAGGCACTGCGCCCAGTGGGGAGGAGAGCAGGTGAGCGGTGGCTGAGGATTTCGCCAGGCCCTCCAATGCACACTGAGGCTGTCTGTAAAGCATATGCAGGGCACACATTCACCCAAGTTGGGTCCCAGGCACACAGTGGGTCCCCAAGTTCTGTGGCACAGTCCTGGAGGTTCCCAGGGTGGACTGAAGTCTGTGCAGTACCACACCCTCGCTCAACAGGGATGCTGGGCACTGGGGCACGGGATGAGCTCAGCGACAGGGCACTTGCCTTGCCAGTGAGGCCCTGATCAATGGCTGGCACTACACATAGATCAACGGACTCCCACCTGGAAAAGGTGAGCGGGATCTCGTCAGGGGAGGCACATAAGGGCCACGGCAGACACAGTGAGGGCACCACATCCCACTTTCCACTCCTGAGAGGGCGCACTAAGCTCAAAGGCAGCTGACAACGTTAATGGCTTGCTGAGAGCAAACCTGCAACAGCGTCGAGTTCCCCAGAACAGGGGGTGTCTCAGGGAGGGAAGTGGGAACAGTCATGGCGGGATACCCAAGGCCTCGCCAGCTGGTCAGCCTGGAAGGCACCAGGATCCACTCCAGCCCCACAGCCCCAAGGGGGGCTGGCCAGAGAATTTCAAGGTGACAAGACCACTGAGAGGAGGAGGTCAGGGGTATAGGATTACAGTTCCAAGTATTTTAGGTTTAACATTGGGTTGTCCTTTCTCCTGCAGGGAGCTTAGGTTAATTGAGTCACTACCACAATGCTCCCAAGGCAGACCCAATTCCATCAGGCACTCCCAATCCTCTGTGTTTATCTTTAAACTCTTCTTTGTGCTCTGCTTCCCCTGTTAGTCACAAGTATCTCCTAATCAGACACTGTAACTTGTAAAGTCAAACCTTCTGATGATTCTGGATTTTGTATATGTAAGTGAAATATTGCTTTTTCTCTTTTCCTTATGTCCTTTGCATATTTTTATTTTAGAGCAATGTCCTTTTTGTATAGACACAGGAAGACAAACAATGCTATGCTTTTGTAATTGACTCAAAATATTACCTACTCCTGGGCATCCATCATACTTACTTGACTTAAGCCTCCGTTGCCCTTAGACTGACCTTAGTTCCTTACACCCCAAATGGTGAGTCGTCCTGGGGGACTTGAATGGACCCAGGGCAAGTCGTAAGTTACCCTGGCTTTGAGAGGAGGACACAGGACAACCTAAGCACCATAAGAAGTATAATAGGCTAAGAATACAGTCATGGAACAAACTCTGACATGACACAGAAAGGAGTAACTGAATAAGGACACTGTTGGGGTTAGGAAAAACTAACCTGGCCTGAGGACTGTAGTCTGGGAAATACAGCGAGATGTCCCCAGGAAAAGCCATCCTTTACCATGAGTACAGAGACCATGAAGCTTAATCTAGGGCATAGATAAGTATCTCTTCCTGTGTTCATACAAAATGACTAGAAATATTATTAAGAATCAAATTTAACAAGTGTTTAAAGGAATTGCCAGTAAAGGAGAAAGCAATATGCCCTTAGATGGAATTTCATCCTTGGCAGATCTCCTAGAAGAATCTAGAATACTGGAGCCCCTGGGTGATGATATTGCATTGTTGGGTGGATCTCCTAGTAGGGCTTTCCCTGAAGGAGGGGCTTTCCTTCTCTTCACTGTTTGTGCTAATATTCAACCACTCCTACGTGTAACTGCTGCCCTCCAGTCCTTCACAATTCCTACATAATAGTGCTGAGAGGTTTGAATAAACCGCCACTGATTACCAGTTTGTGGGTCCGTTCTTTCATCCATCGGTCATAGGGACAGTCACTGGCCCCTAACACACCAGGGCGCCCCAGGTTACCGCAGGACGCTGCCAAAGACATCTCTCCACCTCAGGACAACCCAGTGGCTCTGCCACACACAGAGGCTGGAGTTGGGTTGGGGGGGTGGGGCTCCCTGGCACATGGCACCAGGTACCCGAGCAGGCCTCTGCTCCTTACCCCACAGGCCCCCATTTCACACTCTGTCTCTTTTAGGCCTCGCCCCACCCCAACCCCCAAGCATACTAACCTGATAGCCTCATCCCAGGAATACCCAGCACCCAGCCTCTCTCACACATGCAGACAGCTGCCCCCTTACACACGCACACATGGATATGCGGGGCTTTCTCCCACTGTGCTGTGCCTGGGGGGCCACGGGGCCAGGCATTACCCAGGTCCCCTCCACAAGGCAGTTTCTGGTGTCCTTGTTTGTCTGAATGGCTGACAAGACCCTGACTCACTGGAGTATCTGGAAAGCCTGAACAACTCCCACAGTGCCCTCTCTGAAGGCAGTTTTCACTCAAGACAAAACAGTCTGAGTGGGCGTTCACTAACGGAATTGTTTTCTTGACTGTACTGGTGTTTGTGGTGCTGTAGTGACCCAGGCTGGCACACGGGAGGTGGTGCCTGCGCTTGGGCCGCACCCTGCTGGATCAAACCTTGCCAATGGCCCCAGTCATCTGTGGGAGAAAAAACCCAAATCTTCTTCACCCCTCAGGCTGCGACAGCTCAGGCTTCGATGTGCCTCATCCCCTCCCTCCCCAACCCAGTCCGGACTGTACACCTCCTTTATCCAGAGTTGAAACTTCCTCAAGGGGCATTCAGAAGCAAAATGGCATGTGCCCATGTGCCTGTGACATGCAGCAGACCCGTGGCAGTGCCGCCTGATACTGAGAAGTGACATCAGTCGGTCTTAGACCTGCGCGGTGCTTTACGCCACGTGCACCTACTGCCTGACCAAACCCTGCTGCATGCGGCCGCTAGGACAAAGTCTTGTGCTTGTCTGACCTCACCATGAAAACTACTTCCAAGAGTCTGTGTGTGAAGCAGGTTTTGACAGTTACATACACAGAGGCCAATCTGCGCCACTCACAGTAATCCGTCCACTTAAATAAATGAAAGATAAAGGTCTTGTCACTTAGGGTTCAAGGTGGCCACAGAGGTCTCTATCAGACATGCTCACACAGAGGAAACTCCACAGAGCGTCAGAGACACAACGCAACACTTCTCCTGAGCACCAGGATTCTTACAGCCACACAGACAGGCTGCTATTCTCCCAAATGTTAGACTACACTCACTCTACAATGGGAACACACCCTAGCAGGACGCAAATAGAGGAAACCGCTATGTTAATAGAGCACCCTTTGATACCTGTTGATAGAAGAAATTCAGAGTTGGCTTGTCTTCAGTAAACTGGTTTAGAAATCCTTTTGGCAAATAACGAATTCTCAATTCATACCTAAAAATTAATTCACAGAAACAACAATTAGATTAAGTTACTTCTCGATTTATCGCTCACAATAACAATACTATTGTACGGCAACTGCCAATTATTCTGAAATATGACTTAAATAAGCTAAATGTGAATGTTCCATTTTAATCACGATGGAGCGGGTTGCTGCATGACACTGACCCACAAGCCTGTGAAATGGGAGAGGCCCCCACTCCCTGCTCCCATATCACACTACCCGTTAGTTCTCACATGTGGCGGCACCCAGTGCCAGCTGAGACTCATGTGGACCTTGCCACTGGGCTGTGCGGCTCTGAGAGAGCACGGGGTTGAGAAGCCACGGTGACCACCCACAGGAGCATGAAGGCTACTGACTTGCTTCCAGTCTTGAGCTTTCAGAAATGGTGCTGGGGTCACTACATCCTTCCCCTAAACAGAAACAGTGATGTAATGACGTTCACAGAAACAGAATAAGCTCACGAAAAGGTTCTCTCTTGTGGGAGGGGTCTGTGCATTGTGTGGTATGTATGCAGTATGTGTATGTACTGTGTGGATGGTGTGGATGTGGTATGTATGCACTGAGTGTACTATACGTACAATGTGAGAATGTGGTACACACTGTGTGTGTGTACTGTGGTATGTCCTATCTGGTATGTGGTATGTATGCAGTATGTGTGTATAATGGAGTATGTACTGCCCGGTGAGTATATACAGCATGTGCATTGTGTATGCAATTTGTGTGTGTACGGTGGTGCGTACTGTCTGGTGAGTATATGTGGTGTGTACGATGTGTACTGTTTGGTGAGTGTGTGTGGCATATGCGACATGTATGTAGTATGTGTGTGCATACTGCAGTGACTATATGTGGCTTGTGTGGTGTGTATACAGTATGTGTGTGTGTATACCATGGTGTGTGCTGTTTGGTGAGTGTGTGTGGCATGCATATGTGTGCATTCTGTTGTGTGCATGTAGTGTGTATTCTGTGTATATGTACTGTCTAGAGTGTACATGGCATGTGTGTGTATGTGAACACTCTCACACGGAGCTTTTACAGAATCTTCACGCTCAGGTCTACTGGGGCCGGGAGCAGGGGTGTGACAATGAGCACATCTTCTGAGACACCCAGTCATAGGTGGCTCCTGCCAGCAGCCCCGTCTCCCTGCACCCCGTCTCCTCCTCACAACAGCACAGAGCGGTGTGAGGGGGCATGTCCTCACAGGTGCTGGCGCCTCAGCTCCCTCCTGGTGAACCATTTAGCTTTAATTTAGGGTTGATTTAGAGGAATTGATTTCTCTACCCAAGGTCAAAATCAGAGAAGGAAAATTATTTACCAGGAAATAGAACTGTCAACTAGGAAAACATTCAGTAAAAATCAGCAACAGGAATGCAAGAGGCCTAGGGCTGACAGCGCTCACGCTGGACCCTGGGCAGCATGGCCGCATCAGGGAGGGGGCACCTCAGGGACAGAACCTGCTCCAACAACGTTCATCACAACCAGTGCACTGATAGGGGCCGAGGAACGGGGCTGCCAAGGTCACACTGGGCCTCAGTTTCCTCAGAAGGAACGCTGAGAGGAGCAGATGAGCCGATCAATAGACACAGACGGACGTGTCAATAGACACGCACGGACCCAACTCAGGGTTGTTGAGGGTGTTAGCCAGGACCCGACACATGCTTCAGCGGCAGCTGTGCTGAAACACCCTGACAAGACCACAGGGGCAATGAAGGGAGGCAAATGAAGGCTGGCTGTCATCGTCCTTTCCACTTCTGTAGGAGAGTCAGTCAGGAGCCAGGAACAGGGAAGAGTGAGGCTCCCCAGTCCCGACCATGATGTGGGACAGAGTGAGGCCCCCAGACAGCCCCGGCCCCGACCATGGTGTGGTGCAGCTTTCTCCCCACAGACAGCCCCGTTCCCGAGAGCAGGGCAGCCGGAGGGAGGGAGCAGGCACTCAGCGAAGGTTGCAAAAGCATGAGTAGCTCGTCAGGGGCTGGGACACAGGCCAGCCGCCAATGGAGCCTGTGCTGGGCCAGGTATGGGCTCCCCAAGACCCCAAAACTAAACTGTTTCTGCGCCAGGCTGAGATCGGCGGGCCTGGGCAGCGGAGTCAGGGAGAGAGTCCGGCTGAGTGTCCTCAGTCCCCTCAGCCTCCAGTGTAAGCCCTGGAGACCGTGGGTCACACACTGGGCAAGAAGGCCCAGGGCTGAGCCGAAGGCATGGCCAAGTGACCCGAGCACTGTCCGAAGCTGGACTCTCTGGCCCTTTCCTGAACAATGGACTCGTTTCCATGATCTCCCAGAGGTCACGCGTGTTCTGCCGCCCTGGGCTCTCTCTGCCCAATGTTCTTTCATCCTTCTGCCCTGGGGTCTCTCTGGCACCCCCCAGCCCTGTGTTCTTCCGCCCTGGGGTGTCCCTGCCCCGGGGTCACGCTGCCTCTGGGTCTCTGGCCCAAGCACCTTCAGAGCCCCGCCCCTTTACTGAGTATTTGCAATTTTCTCACTGGCCGGCAGCCAAGCCCCCCACCACCAGGCATCCCATATGCCAAAGTCCCGAGCACCCCCGGGTTGTCCTACACAGCAAACAGCAAGAACGCATCTGACCCCATCTCCGTGTCTCAGGTA
Source organism: Sorex palustris (assembly GCA_028565675.1). NCBI lineage: Eukaryota > Metazoa > Chordata > Mammalia > Eulipotyphla > Soricidae > Sorex > Sorex palustris. Next base: position 15,845 of record JAOXYA010493072.1, on the reverse strand, counting down.
CACCTTTTTCTCATGGCTGATGCGGCAGCTCCAGACCGATACAGGACTGAGCCCCGCGCCCACCCCTCAAAACATTCCTTCAGAGACCCGGAATGTGACCTCAGGGAGGTGACTGTGCTGTCCTTTGGTCATCGTCATCAGGGAACTGTGGTGGCGGGGCACTTCCCAGGGTCACAGACTGCCTGCCCCCCCAGACCTCCCCACTTCTGTTCCCTTGGCTCAGTCCCTGAGGCCCCACTACTAGTCCGGCCCAGTGTGTACCCCAACTCCACCTAGCAAAGCACAAGCACTAATGGGAGCAGGAGGTGTCCACACAGTCCCAAGGCTGCTGAGGAGCCCGGCACGTCCCCCGGGTCTCTGCATCCCAGGGCCTACTCCAGCCTCCTGAGAGGCAGCCTGGCCTCACCCAACTCTTGGAAAGCCAGTCTCCATGGGGCCCTCACTGCGGCAGCGATTTCAGCCAGGGGAGTCTGGCCCTGGCGACAATCTGACAGAAACAGCCATGGCGGGGGTGGGTCAGATACAAGCAACTCCTTCCTCGAGTCATGCGTAACTATTTCACAACGTCACCCACACTGCTTCACTTTCCACTTGACATTTTTGTTTGGGGCCACGTGGTAGGGGCTGCTGCTCTGGGGCAAGGAATCAGACCCAGACCTCCCATGTGGAAAGGGAGAACACACACACACACACACACACACACACACACACACACACAAACTCTAGCATCTGGCATCCACAGGTCAGACCTGAGGAATGTTATCTCACACACTCACACACACACACACACACACACACACACACACACACGTCAGACCTGAGGGAGCACACACTCTCTCTCTCTCTCTCTCTCTCTCTCTCTCTCTCTCCCCCCTCCTCTTCCACACCCCTCTTCCCCCCCTCTTCTCTCACCTCCTCCCCCCCCCCCATTCTTTCACACACAGTGAAAACTGGACTTCAATGTCCAAGACAGATAGGGACATACTGGGAAGGTACTGGAATGTACTGGGAAGGTTATGCAAAGGTACTGGGACATACTGGGAAGGCACGGGGACATACTGTGAAGGCACTGGGATGTACCAGGAAGGTATTGGGATATACTGGAAAGGAACTGGGACATACTGGGAAAGTACGACGAAGGCGATTTTTCAGTTCCCTGCTCCTTACCACGCTTTAAATCACCCCAACCCACACCAGATCCCCAGAACAACTTCATAAGCCATCACCCCCGAGGATTCCAGGCAGAAAAAACCCTTCTCTCGTTTCCTCCCATCACCCCACCACCACCCAGGACTCTTCACTGGCCAGCTGAGCCTGTAAGACAGCGCCTACTGTGACAGGCCGGTCACAGCACGCTCTGCGAATATAGCCGAAGCCAATGCTACGTATCCCTGCTTTATCTGTGGAAAAGGGCGGTGGCCAGTGGCCCTCAGGCCTGGGCAGAACTGAGTGGAACAGATAAATGCCATCAGTTCACGGCTGCTGCCCAGCTTACTCGCAGAGCCACCGTGGCAGCAACACAGAGCAGGCGATGCCGACCCTGCTCTGGCAGATGCCCTCGCCGCTGACTCAGTGTGCCTCGTCAGTTTCACTTGAAGTAAAAGTAAAAACTTGGCTGGGGCTGTAGTGATAGCACAGTGGATGGGGCGTCTGCCTTGCACGCACCCGATCAAGGTTCAATTCCCAGCATCCCATAGGGTCCCCCGAGCACCGCCAAGAGTAATTCCTGAGTGAAGAGCCAGGAGTAACCCCTGTGCATCGCTGGGTGTGACCCCCCAAAAAAAGTAAAAACTTGGAGCGATAGTGCAGCAGGGAGGGTGCATATTTTGCACATGAGCAAACCTGGGGGTAACCTCCAAGTGCGGAGCCAGTAGTAAACCCTGAGCACCTTGAGTAAACCTTGATCTGTCAGGACAGATCAAGACGGGACAGGAGTGTACCAGAAAAAATCCCCACGGGAACTTTTCACTTCAAGACCTTAGTTTTTGTCTGTGAGGCCATACGGTGAGTGGAAGGGTGACCACTGACCCCCACCCCTGCACTTACGACACCCCAGCCCCCCCCCCCCCAGGGCTGTCTAGTTTCTTAACAGCAACCTGATGAAATGATTCAGAGCCAGAAGTCAAAATTTTTAAGTCAACTGCATGAATGTTCATGAAACCTTTTCTTAGCCCAACTCTGGGGATTTGATAAACTTGAAGATAGAAGGAATTTTTAAATAAATTCTGTAACAGGGGGGTTATCCAACTGAGTCTTACTGTCCCAAACACTTCTGCCTTCCAACCCAAAAAAAGAAAAGTCACTATTTTTAGAACATAGCCAGCAGCACTCAGGGATCACTCCTGGCATTGCTGGGAATGGGAGGACAGGGGACCGTACAGGGCACCAAGGGTCAAACCTGAGCTGGCCACATGCAAGGCATACACAATGCTGTACTATCCTCCAGCCCCTGGCACTCTCCGAGACCTACTGTCCTTACTTGTACAGCAAACTCGACACAAAACAGAGATGTTTGTCGGGGTGGGGGGGGGTCTCAGGCAAGAAGGCACTTAAGGTTTCTGCTTCTACCTTCTCTTCACACATGTGGAGGGCCATAATGGCCGCCTCCTCTCCTGGGACTGCAGCTGTAAGTGCACCGGCCAGCCCTGTGCCCCTAAGAGGCCAAGACCCTGGGAGGTGGGCTCCTAGAAATCCAGCCAGTCCCTCTGCCCCAGGAGATGCCACCGGCATAAACAGCAGCAAGGACACGGGCTGGAATTCTCCTGGGGGCAGCGGTGGACATGGAAAGTGTGGCCAGCAAAGGTTACCAGGTTACCAGGGCCTCGCCAGGGTGTCCCAGAAGCAAAAAACTGCTCTGGAGAATGGTGCCCAGTCCTCCTCACTTAGTGCCAAGATGAGCAGAGGGGAAGCCACAGCAGGCACAGTGTCATGTGCGTGTCATGTGCATGTCATGTGCTTGTCATGTGCGCATATGCGCCTCTTACTTCCACTCCTCAGGCGGGTGTGCCAGCTCGTACTTCTCCCGCACGCTGGAGACGCCCATATCCAGATGCAGCCAGTGAACCTCCTCCGAGTGCAGGTGACTCAGGCGGAATCCGTAGCAGGCCACGTGCTTGACCTTGTGACTATCCACTATCTTCTGGATGATGCCCTGAAACATAGCCCCACAAAGTGACTGTCAGAAAAGCAGGCAATTCTGCTCCTTTAGTAGATTCTCAAAACCCCGATAGAGAACTGAGAATAAATATCTTAAGTTTTACCTAGGTCTCTCCTCTTTTATTGAATAGCATTTTTCTGAACGAGGAGAAAAATTTGGAAAGAACACAAATGAATAAACAAGGCAGGGAAACTTGAAATATATTCCCGCAAACTCAATGGACACCACCTCCCAAGCTTGTTGGCTGAACAGAGGTGGAGGGGGGCAAGCTCAGAGCCACGGCAAGTGTGCTGTGGCCTGTGTGTCATTTTGGAAGACACATTCAAAGCCTTCTTCCCAATACTGCTGACGGCACTGAGACAGCCTCTGGAGCTGGGTATAATGAGTCTCAGGCAGTGGCTGACTGGAGCCCCCCAGTCTCATGCTTCAACCACCTGGGCCTGTGCATTCAGAAAAGGGAAGTTCCCAGAGCATGGGAAATTGGCGCTCGGGCTGCAGAAGGACTGAAACTGGGAGCCCTGAGCCAGAGGGTTTGTAAGAGCAAGTGATTTATGGGTAATCTGGTGATTTATGGGTAATCTATGGGGATATATGGGTGACTGCAGGGATCTGTGGATGACTGTGGGGATCTATGGGTGATCTATGGGGACCTCTGGTTGGGCTGTGGTATCTATGATCTGTGTGATCTATGGGCAATCTGTGAGAATCTGGGGGCAGGACAGACCCAGCCATGCCTCCCTCGAGGGGGAGCACCTCGTCCTTCATACATCTCAGGCCCTCGGTAAGATTCTCTGCATGAAACCAGCAATAACATTCCCGTAATAGAGAAAATCACCCCTGAGTTCTAAGACCAGCAATTCTCAGATCATGGGGGCTGGGGCAAAGCACAGCAGGGAGGGCATCTGCTTTGCACGTGGTCTACCCCAGTTTGATTCCCGGCATCCCATGTGCTCCCCGAGCCTGCCGGGAATGATCCCTGAGTGTAGAGCCAGGAGTCTAAGCATCGTCGGGTATGGCCCCAAAACAAAACAAACCCCAGACCCTGAAGGCCTGACTTCAAAGTTCTAGCCGAACCAAGTATTTCATGGCACAAAGTCGTGTCTCTATGACTTGAGGACATGCTAGTTCAGCTCCTGGGAAATGGTTCGGACCGGAGCCCAGAGCCCCATATCCAACCTGGCACTAAGTGCTCCCACACCCTGGCAGCCCCCGGACACAAACAGAACAGGCCCAACAGTGGCAAAATGCCAAACAAGTCCACAGGCCCAGCAGGTGCAGCAGGACACTGGGCTCCAGCAGAGCAGCGGCGAAGGGAGGAAGCAATGTGGCCACAAGAGCAACAGGGCTGCAGAGTGCCCCAGAAGGCAAGCCCAGTCCTTCCAGAAGGCACGCCCACTCTATCCCCCAGAAGGCACGCCCACTCTCCCCTAGAAGGCACATTCACTCCCCGCCCAAGGCACGTCCATTCCCCCTAGAAGGCAAGTCCACCTTCCAGGGCTGTGGGAATAAGGTGGGCACTGGGCCCACGGTGCGGTGAGACCCATAGTGTCCGCCAGCACCCCATGAATGGCTGTGGCAGCCAGCCAGGCCTGCAGGAGCCCAGACTGGCCAAGGAAGGTTGTCCACTGAACATGGCCCAGTGGGAGGGCCACCGCTTCCCGTAATTCTTTCAAAGACAATCCAGCAAGTTCCCTTGGCCAATACACAAACCCCTGAGTGGTGAGCCCAGACTCTGGCGCCGCTTTCAAACACCCACAGAGAGCCTTTGTCCCCAGCCACTGCCTGCGGGTCAACCAGCCCAGGGCAGCGTGTGACACCCTGACGACACAGACTCACCTCCCATGGTGCTCGCCCCTCACAGCGCTCAACTCTCACAGTGCTCACTCCCTACAGCACCACCTCCCACAGTGCTCACCACTCATAGTGCTCAACCCTGGGAGCATTCAACCCTCACAGTGCCGCCTCCTACAGTGCTCACCCCTCACAGCGCTCAACCCTCACAGTGCTCACCCCTCACTTATACCATTCCCCTCCCTATGCTCATCCCTCACAATAGCTTCCACATAGGCCTGGTCTCTGAACTCCCTTCTCCTCAGGTCACTGTGTTCCCCAGAAGCCCCCACGGCATTCCCTCCCACATTCTGTCAGTGCAAGGCGAGCTCCACAGGCCCGTGACGTGCACTAGCCAGGAAGGTGACTGGCTGGAGCTAGAGAGAGCTGGCCAGTGTTCCTGCACCTACCCCTGCTGCTGACCCCAAAGAGGGGCCCAATATGGAATCCAGGATCCCCCCACCACACTCTCGCCTGCACTGTCATGCCCCATATCCAGAGAACAGAGCTAATCCACCCTGGCTCTGAGGGACTGACCCAAACGCTGTAATCAGAGCATGTAGCAGGCCCTGGTTCCGTCCCAGCACCATGCACGATCCCCTACAGCATCTCCAGAAATGACAGTACACCCTCCCGGGGAGAGAAGCGGGAGAGGTCCTGAGTGCCACTGCGTGTGGCCTGACACCCCCCACACAAAGATGAAATAATCAGGGGCTGGAGTGATAGCACAGCAGGGAGGGCGTTTGACTTGCACGTGGCCAACCTGGGTTTGATTCCGATTCCCAGCATCCCATATGGTTCCCCGAGCACTGCTAGGAGTAATTCCTGAGTGCAGAGCCAGGAGTAACCCCTGTGCATCGCTGGGTGTGACCCAAAAAGCAAAAAAAATAAAAAAGAGAGAGAGAGAGAGAATAGTCAGTGTCACGATCATAGTAGATGACAATCTGGCTACACTCTTACTCCTGGTTATGCCACTCCTTCCTTTTTCCTGTTTCTTTTGGGGCCAGATCCGGTGGTGCTTAGGGGTCACTCCTGGTGAGCTTGGGGAACTAAACAGCGTGCCGGGGGTCCATCTCACATCAGCCACGCGCAAGGCCAGTGCTATCCCCGTTGTCCTCTCACTCAGGCCCCATTCTTCTATTTCCAAAATCGTCAGGGCCCAGGGACAAAGAGCAGCAGATGGATGAGGCCGAGCGGAGGGGCAGTTCCACGGGGGTGCGGCCACTGCCCCACGTTCCTCCACCTTGAACATGCACAGAGAAATGCATCTCGACAGACAGCCAGACCCTTCATGTCTCAGTACCACTTCCTCTCTGCCCTTTCTCAGTAACTTGGCCTCGAGGCACTCTGTGCCAACTGCTAACCACACACGGGCATTCACTGGGCAACCAGAGCAGCCCTGCCCAGTTCAGTGCATGTAGGGCGCACACAGAAAGCCCATCTGGGTATCTCCCGCGACACCCACAGGACCAGCAAGGAGCTCAGAAGAACCACAAAGACCAGAGACTGTGTGAACAGGAACTTTCTCTCCCTGGCACCTGAAGAGTATCGGCAGGTATTCAACGTTTCCAAAGGAATGGTCTTACGGAAGGGACTCACATACTTCAAAAGGACACTTCCGAGACAGAATCTCACTGTGTAAGCATCAGAGGCTGACTGTTTGCTCTTCTCGCGTCACTCGAGGAGCAGAGAAGAAAAAGGGGGACAAGTCAGGAACAGCACAAGCACATCTCGTGACTAGCAGGATCCAGCTGCTCCTTCCCCAGGAAACGATGCGTGATGCCGGCGTTACCAGGAAGCGACAGGTCCTAGTGTGGATGCCTCTGCACAAGCCTGCAGAGGCCCAGGGAGCATCCCACCTGGGGGTAGCACTCACCCTGACATCTGTGGCGTCTCCATGCCTGATAATACTGGCCCACGTGGTCGGCTCACTATTGCTCTCGAAATAATGGAAGACCTTCAAGAGCCGCTCCATGGCCCCAGGGGAGCGTTCCGCGCCTGTGCTCAGCGGGGCCTTGGTGCCGGAGCTGGGTGTGTGGTTCAGGTTCGGGTCGAGGTAAGCGGCTGCCATCGTTCTGCGAGGTGCTGGGTATCTGTCATACTCTGCAGGACAAAGGAAGAAGGGGTCAGTGCATGGCTCTACCCTTCAGGCAGACTGTGCTAGGCCGGACCCCCAGGCCTCTTCATTCAAGAACCCAGAGCTGGGGTCAGGGAGACATTCCCAAAGGCGGCCACGAGTGGCTGCAGGTTCTCCGTGCACACTGAGTGAGCGCCCTCTTCACATGCTGCGCTGACCTGAGATCAGGGTTCCACCATCCCTGAGCAGCCCTAGCCCAGCCCACACACCCAGTGCAAGCCCAGAGCAGAGCCACTGGAGACAACACAGCTCCACTCAAATCCCCAGCAACACAGATGATCCCCCAGCACTGCCTGAGCACTGCAGGTGTGGCCCCCAAACCCACCTACCACAACCTTCAAAACACAGCAAACAAAAACCCTATAGGCACTGCTGAACACTGCAGAACAACCTGAATGAAAGGAGTGGGACGGGGGACACAAGACACAGCCAGAGGTGCAGTGAGAAGTCCTCTACAGCTCCCCCTGTCCAGACCACCTTCCTGCCTGCCACCCATCCTTGTGTCTCTGCCGGCCCGTGCCTGTGTGTGTGCATGCATGGGTGTCTGCATATACTCTACCATTGCACCCACGAGTGTAGTTCTGCTCGTAAGCTTCTGGTGTCCAAATGCCCTGAAAGAACTCTGCTGCTCTTTCTTCCACACACACACAGTTTTCCCCCTGACCTACCCCAGGCTTCCGGCTCACCTGGTTTCTGCCTGTGGTGGTCCTGGGCCTGGAAACAGAGTCTGTCTCTCAAAAGCCTGTGCCTGGGGACTTGGGGCAGTGTCAGAAACAGTCGTTCCAGTGGCTGGTCCACTTTCCTGCCAGACTAGGCTCTCTACGAACAGGGACTGGGCACCGGGGAGAACGCAAGATAGCCTGATTCCCTGTCCCTGTGTGGGCACAGAGTAGGGTCAGGAGTCAGCCCTGAGCATAGCCTGCCTGCACACACCCACCCCCAAAATCTCCAAACACAAAGATCATTTCAAACAAAAGCTTTTGTGAAAAGAATCTAAACATACAAGTATAACTTTTCGCATGCAAGAATCCCCTAGAGTTTGAGAGCAAAGTGTCAGCAAATTAATTTCTTGCATGAAAACCCTAAGCTCTTAAGTACCACACACAGACATTACTCTCAGCAGCAAGAATGCCAACAAAGCTACTTTTCAAACTGCCTCCCAGAGGCATCTAGGATGAGCAGGTCAGGCCCCGAGCACCTCCCATCCCCTACTGCCCCACCCCAGGCCTCTCCATCTGCAGCACCCAGGGACCCACCCTGCCCTGGGTCTCTGCATCCACAGCCGCACACCACCGCCGAGTCTTCCTCCCATTTTCCAGCAGTCCCAGCTTTGAAGCCTGATTACTCTGTCACACAAGCTCCTCTCCCACTCACTACTGTCTCTGCTGTCAGGTGGTGAAGAAACAACACCTTAAACCACACACACTTCAGGTTTTCTCTCTGGGCTAGTCACTGGGCTTGGATGTCTGATGTGTACTTAAGGTTCCTTTTCCAAAAACAGAACAATGCCTTGTTTCTAGAAATGCAACAGGAAACTGGCTCTGTTTCAACTGTGCACGTTGAGCGTTGAGCGTAGAGTACAACGTTTTGTGTAGAGTGAACAGATCTTAGGCGAACCAGCTGATGACTTTTCCCAGCTATGTCCCCCGCTAGTCCTGGACCAAAGGCCTGAGCGTGCCCCTCACTGCTCCTGAGCACTGACCGAACATCATTCTCACTACAAACTGGTGTGTTGTTCTGGCTGGATTTTTTTTTTGGAGGGGGGGGTTGGGTCACACCCGATGATGCTCTGGGGCTGCTCCTTGCTCTGCACTCAGAAATTACTCCTGGTGGTGCTCGGGGGACCATATGGAATGCTGGGGATCGAATCCAGGTCAGTCACAAGCAAGGCAAACACCCTCCCAAACTGACCTATCGCTCTAACCCCCAAACTGGTGTTTTTTAAAATCTTATCTAAATTTGTCATTTTAATAGAAACACAAAGAAAGTCTTGGGGGTTTTTTGTTTTTAACAGCAGTAGCTGACAAATGTAAAATCCTGACCAAAAAAAGCCCGCAAGAAAAGAAAATGCAGACTGGCATTCCCTCATGAACACAGACACAGATCTCTTTAAGAAAATACTTAAGGAACAGAGGAAGGCAGAAACACATCCCAATCAGGTGGGAATTATCTCAGGAGCCAAGGGCCAGCTTCACAGCCAAAAGGTAATTCCTCACATTTCAAAACAAAAACTTATGATAAAATCCATAGAAGAAGAGCTTAGCAGGAACCAAAGAGAGCACTGCATTACGGCGCTTGCCTTGCCCGCGTCTGACCTGGACTTGATTCCCAGCATTCCATATGGTTGCCCAGGCACTTCCAAGAGGGATTCCTGAGCTCAGAGCCAGGAGTTAAGTCCTGAACACCATCGAGTGTACCACCCCATCAAAAAAGAAAAAAAGTCTAACAAAAGATACACGTGCTTTCAGCATAAAATGAAAAACCTAGGGTGGGAGAAACAGTACAGAGGTTGATGCACCTGCCTTGTGCACAGCCGTCTCAAATCTGCTTCCTGGCAGCATACAGGGTCCCCAGAGAACTGCCAGGCATGATCCCTGAGCACAGAGCCAGGACTAAGACCAAGCACAGTGGGGTGTGGCCCAAAAATGAAAAGAAAATCCTCCAAGAAAAGCAGAAATTCAAAGTAAAGCCTCGGAATGAGAGCGAGCATACCAACAGAGACGAAACTCAGGCAAATCTTATTCCACAGACTTTGCCTTACACATTCAAGAATTAAGGGCCTCCGTGGATGCACAAAGGCATAACAAAAAGAGAAAAGCATGAAAGATCATAGAGCAGAAAGGAGATTCTACTTGTAGATTACACGATCACAGATTTACAGGACACCCTGCTTGCTCAAATGAAACAGCAGAAACAACAAATACGTGGGTAATAAGACTGCAGGACAGGCTAACAAGTCCATGTGTTTCTTCCACACTCCGCCATGAACTGTAAAGTTCAACAGAAATAAAAGACAGGCCAAGGATGCAGTTCAGCAGCATGAATGCATGAGACCGGGGTTAAGAGTCCCAAGCATCCGCCCTCCCACACACCCACACCCACTAACACACACTCCCACTAGCATCCTCTCGCACTTACACTCACACACACCCACTCACACACATATACACACCCCAGATGAGCACACTGTGCCGGAGAGCGGGACAGACCCACAGCAGCCTCAGCACTGTCCTCACAACAGCTCGTCCACACGGCTCTACGCATTTAACACAGTCTCATCACAACAGAACCAAAACAATTTAAATCAGCTCCAGAAGCCGCTGCAGCTGGCCAGACTCCCATCCACAGTCTGTAAAATTCACTCAATACCATCAATAGCTGACACCCCATTCCCACCAACATCTCAGAGAACAAGAACACAGAAAATAAGCCAAAACCACAGGAACCACGAAAATGTGCAAAGCTTTGATCGTCTCATCACTCGAAGAAAAAAGTAACACCAAAGGCATCCTTCCAGCACCAAGCCTGTGCGGAGTCCTGACATCTGACTCAGGAGAAACACCAAACGCAGATGAGTGCGTGGTGAAGGCCCCAGCAGGGCAGAGACTGAGTCGGCCTCTGGGCACCAGCCCCCATGCCAAGAACATCCCCAAAGGTGCTGAAGCAGGAGTGGCACCTGCGTCCATAAAGACTGTCACCCTGGAGATGCCAGCGGAGCACAGATCGGAAACAAGTGAGCTGCATGTCATGAGAGTAAGACACGAACATCACTTGAATGCAGAGACAAAATAGGTTGTGGGGACTGTTTTAAAGCTAGATCTTCTCTTTATCTGAAAACTGACAGTTAATAAATCAGAAAAAGACAAAATTTACAGTTCCAGCAAATTGAGTATGAAATCAAAAGGGTGTGTGTGTGTGTGTGTGTGTGTGTGTGTGTGTGTGTGTTATCCTTTTGGGCCACACCTGGGGTATTCAGAGATTACTCCTGCAGGGCTCAGGGGACCCTATGTGATGTCAGGGATGAAACACAGGTTGGCTGCATGCAAGGCAAGCACCTTATCCTCTGTATTATCTCTCCAGTGTCTTGTATCAAAGGTTCGTGATCAGCGATTCTAAAACTATGAACTCATGGCCAAGAAGACAGCCTGGAAAAGACTCCACGGAACTCTGGTCCCTCCCTACTGAGGAGCAGATACGGCCCTGCAGGGTCCCATAAGCCTCAAGGCTTCCCACAGCACCATGGCTGCAAGAGGCCCAGGCCCCAAGCACAGCCCGAGGCCTGTATTTCTATCAGCACAGGCCCTCTGATCTGCCATGGTGGCAGCAGCTCTGGGACCCTGGAAGAGAGCAGGAGAGGGAGACAGCGGTGAGAGAGAGCCGGCCAGTGTAGGGATGAGAGGCCAGGAAGCCTGAGAGATCAATGCACGAGCCCAAGAAGGGCCCCTCCAGCAAAGTAGACACCCAACGCCAAGTTCCCGAAAGAAAAGTGGGGTGGGGGTACAGGAGGTGCTGCCCCTCCTTCCCCCGTGCTGCAGGGAGACAAGACAGCCTGGGGGAGCAATACAGAGATCCCAGATGTCCACCACCTGCAGGAGCAGGGCTGCACTTCCTGATTTGGCCGTCCCCAGCAGCAGGTGGCCAGCCCCGTGGGGTGGACAGCCACAGACTCTCAGCACAGCAGCGTGGGGCGTGTGCCTCCTTGGGGCAACTCCAAGGAGGGCCGGGCAGGGCACAGGAGCAGAGCCATCTGCTGCCAGGGGACTCGCCACAGCAGCTCACAGGCCTGCCAGGAAGCCATCACCAGGCATGGAGGGACTCCAGCGGCGGAGAGGACAGCGGCGCCCATGGTAGACCCAGAAATACCACTGTGCGGTCCCTGACCGAGCCAAAAGATGCAACAGCAAAGCAGCAATTGGGTCCTGAGATTCACCACAGAGAGAAGGCTAGAGCGGGGTCACAAAGAAGGCGGGCAGGAGAGGTGCTTGACCCTGTAAGCTGAACAGAAGCCAAGGGACCTGGCACAGAAGGGTTACAGGTGGAAGGGCAGCTGGGATGTTGGGGGAGGAGTCTGGAGAGGTCACAGGGGAGGGAGCTGGTGTGCTGGGGGAGGAGCCTGGAGGAGTTACGGGGGGGGGGGGGGGGGGGGGGGGGGGGGGGGGGGGGGGGGGGGCGGGGGAGCGGCGGGGGGACGCAGGGCCCTGCTGACATTCTATCCAGGCAGCAGAAGTCTCCAGGGAGTTTTCAGACAGAAGGTGGATTTATAGTTCAAGTGAGGTTGGGGCTGGGGCGCACAGGACCTAGGTGTGAGCCCCGCACCACATGGCCTCCTGAGCATGAGAGCTGCTAGAAACCACCCCCCTCCCCATACACCCCTGCCTCAAATTAAGGACACTGAAGAATCAGGACAGTCCCAGGAAGAGTGACAGTGTGACACCAGCCAGGAAGTGGCTCCAGCTGAGAAAAGCAGAGGGACCCAGAACAGAGGAGCAGGAAGGGGCCATGGGGGTCACACCCCGTTGGGCCAGCCAGAGGGTGGTGGGGTCCAGCAGTAAGAAGAGGCGCCGAGGCTGAGCCTGCAGGCGCCTGGTCTCCTCTGCAGCCCAGCACTGGCGTCTGAGGCCCCTGGAGACAAGCTGGCCACTGGCCACGCTGCTGGGAGGGCTGGCATAGACACCGTGAGGGACGAAGCCCCCACACCATCTGACCCCGTCCCCCTCCCTGACTCCCAGAACCGAAAGGAGGGGAGCGGCTGGTGCAGCACAGCCCAGCCCCTGGCTCCCATTCTGTCTGAAAGTGGGCCGGGGTGGGAGGGCACGCGGCTGATAAAATCAAGCGAGGTTTAGAATGTCTCGCTGCAAACACAGATTGGTGTGTTCTGCAGATCTGAGCTTTTCACTTTGCCTTCATCTAAAAATAGTTACTTCTACACTTGAAAATAACCAATTCCACCACTCCTGCACACCAGCCCCCTCACCACAGTAGCACAGGCACCCGGAGCTTGGGAACAAACAGGGTGCCCTATCCTGGGAGGCTCCCCACCCCACCTCTATCAATGCACCTTTCAGATGCTGTTGGCAAATGGAACAAAATCGCATGGATCACCAAGGCACAAAACCACTCCCATCTCGCTTTCCTCCCAAAATTCCAATTCAAAGGTTACTTCAAATCCTTTCGGTTGTTGTTTTTTACTGACTCACTGGTGATCTCTAAGAGACCACTAATGATGGAGCTCCAGGCTCAGAGTGGGCAGGGTGCTGGCCTTGCATGTGGCCAACTGGGTTCAATCACAGGCACCCCACAGGGTCCTCGAGTTTTACCAGCAGTGATCCCGAAGTACAGAACCATGAAAGAGCCCCGAGTACTTCGGGGTGCGCGCGCGCGCACACACACACACACACACACACACACACACACTCCAACTTAAAACCCAAAATACCAGGCTGGTGGATTCTGGGATCCAGATTAATCGGTGACTTTCCCTCTCTGCCTGGTCACAAAGTTCCTTTACACCAGACAAAGGAAGCCTGAAGCCGAGTCACAGTCCCCTGACCACACTGGAAACAAAGTGTCAGATGCTTTGTTCCCAGGCTCCTCACAAGTCTGGGTGCCACTGGCGCCAGGAAAAGTTCGGCCTGAGGTCTGTCCCCCGCAGCCAAACCCAGGGGGTCTGAGGCTGCCAGGGGCTGCTCCTTGAAACCCCTCTTCTGCAGGGATCAGCGTGGCAGGAAGCCAAGACTAAAGACCTGGTCCCTAGGTCACGTGCCTCAAGTCTCAGCTTCCTGTTTGTTTTCGTTTGGGGGTGACATCTGGAGGTGCTGGAAGCTACTCCTGGTGCAGGCGTGAGAATGGCAAGAGCATATATTCTCTCTCTCTCTCTCTGGCAGTGTGCGGGATGGGGGACACTGTGGCGGAGGGGTTGGGCCTAAATCTGGGGCTCCGTGTGCACAGAACTATACTCCAGTCTCCCAGTCATCCTCCCAACAAAACTTACTTCTCTCTCATTCACACAAGAATTATACAGCACTCTAGCTTCCAGGCCAGATACTGTCTTAGTGGTCACAATAAAAAAGTGAAATTTTGGGAGCTGAAGAGATAGCACAGCGGGTAGGACGTCTGCCTTGCACGCGGCCGACCCGGGTTCAATTCCCATCATCCCATGTGGTCCCCTGAACACAGCCAGGAATAACCCCTGTGCATTGCCGGGTGTGACCCAAAAAAAAAGTGAAATTTTATATTTCTATTTTTATTATAGAAAGAAAAAAAAGCCTAACAACAAAGCCAAGGGCTGCCAGTGTGGCAGAACCGAGTATGCACCTCTCAGTAAGGAGCCTTCAGGGTTAGCAAACAATCTCCACAGACCAAGAACGCCGACCTCAAAGCAAGAACACCAGGCTGACTTGTTTTCCTAATCCAACTTAAGCTTAAATCATCTCTTTATTCCTTAAAAATTTCACGGACATAGGCCAGTGGAAGCAACTGCCTGCATACAGCAAAGCAGGGTTCAATCCCTGGTATGACAGGGGGTTCCCCAAGCACAGCTGGGTGTGGCCCAAGGGACAAAACATAAAATAAAAACTTCATGAAATGAAAATAAACACCCTGATTACAGTGTGAAGCACAACACAGCACATCATGAAACACAGACAAGAGAGAGGCCAAAACACTGCCGGCTCATGCACAGTGCCACACTACGTCACTGGCGATCCAGTGAAAGGACTCCCCAGACCTCGGCTCCGCCTCCGTGGCGCCCTGACGGGGGAGGACTCTGTACCTCTGGCCCAGCACACGGGGAACGGGCTGCATCTGCTCCTCTCCATCGGGCGCCTGCGGGATCCGTGGCCTCTCGCCCCTCATTGAGTCGGCTTGGCCCAGCGCGGCTCTGAGCCTGCCTGCCTGCCCCCTGTCCAGCTGCGTTTCCAAGCGCCCCAGCTTCCCCCGGAGCGCGAGACAGGGCCTGCTCAGCCTCCTCCCAGCACCGGATCCAGGCCAGAAGGTGCGGCAGGAAAAGAGGCTGTGAGTGACCAGGGTCTGTGTTCCTCGAGTCACTCCCGAGCCGGGGCGGGCCAGAGGCGGAGAAAGGGGCCGGCACCCGGTGCCTCATTAATATGCTAATGTCACCCTGGGGTTCCATTCACGGCAGCCTCAGTTCTCACAGAGCAGCAGCTAATCCAGCCTGACCCACATCAGGGCCCAGCCGGCTCCTCCGCAGACCTGCCCTGCTCTCCAACCCCTGCTCTGACACTGGAGCCAAAATCATCACTCTGATGAAAAACTAATCTCGTGGCCAGTGGAGGAGGGAGATGACCAACAGAAAAACAGGTTTGTGAAAATGACATCCACAGGAGACCCACCAGGCAACCACTTTCCTGGCTGCCACATGGAAAGCTGACGAACTTGTAAAACTACCTAGAAAACAGGTATGGGGAGCAGAGACCAGACAGCTCCTCCCCGGCGTCAACAAGGCTGTTCTGGGGGAACTGAGGATACTGAGGCAGGCACTGAGATGCCAGTGACATGCCACGGAGCCTGGTTCTGTCTGTGGACAGACTCCCCAGGCAAGAAGAAGCCCACAGCCCATCTGTCTGAGGAGACTACACCTAAGCCATGCAGGAGTCACAACGTGTGGTTGTCTACACCATGCGGTATATAAAGGTAAAGGCCCTCCCGTTGATCGTCGATTTGCTCGAGCGGGCCCAGTAACGTCTCCATTGGAGACTTTGT
>JAOXYA010493057.1:0-15173 GCA_028565675.1 Sorex palustris | reverse complement strand
TCACATTGTTACATTCACTCTTAGGTCATTTTTTTCCCCATAAGTCTTTTTAAAGAAGTAGATTTTTTTTTCAAATTGTTGTAGTTAAGGTAATGTGTTTACAACAGTGTTCATCTTTAAATCCTTGAGCAACAGTTGCTGCACTTCCCCACCAGCCACTGGCTCCTTACCCTCCACATGTCCTTCTGTTCCGTCCAGCCCACCTCAGCGTTCCTCCCCTGACCTGCTTTGCATCCTGAAACCCTGGATGCTTTTTGCACGCTGAAATGCTGGAACTTCATCTGACTTTGACCGCTTCAGTAGAATCATTATAAACAGCATTTGGGATTCACCCATAAGCACTGTTTCTGAAGCCCAAATCCATTTCTTACTCACTTTCAGAGTATAACTGTAAAATTAGGGACGAATTAAAAGAATTTATCTCCAGATCTGCAGGCCTCAATTCTTCGGCTGTCTCCCTAGAGCCAGAACCATTGCAAAGAAAATTTAGGGAACAGTGCTCTCTAGTGGATTCATGGGAAACTACATCTGCTTCATCAGACGTCTCTGTAAGCCTGTCTCTCTGTTAAAATGGAAATTAGGAATTTTTCTTTTTTGCTTTTTAAGTCACACCCACCAATGCACAGGGGTTACTCCTGGCTCTGCGCTCAGGAATTACCCCTGGCAGTGCTCAGGGATGCTGGGAATCGAACCTGGGTCGGCCGCGTGCCAGGCAAATGCCCTACCTGCTGTGCTATTGCTCCAGCCCCAAGGAATTAGGAATTTTTTTTATCTGAAATTTACTTGCATGACAAGACTTGTGTCTGTGCATAAATAACATTGTTATCTCTCTCCCATTCTGCTTCTCCCAATCACACCACCCTTTTATTTGAGCCCTTTACTGACGTATCTTAGGCAGGCACCAGTGAACTTTCAAAAGAATGCCTGTCATTTAATCTTTTCCCCTGCTTCAGTATAAAAACCTAACCTGACTGAAGTTTTGGAAGCAACACAATAGGATTATAGGTGCCTGTATTTAAGCGGTTGTGTCTATTTATCTCCGTGACAGCTGATAGCTTTGGAAATCTTAGAATTCTATTCAATACTACATTATCTTTGATTTCCAAGACTGATCTGTGCTTCTATGCAGACCCACGACTGACACTCCCTGTCCCACATAGATGGTCCCTGATGAAGACCCGGTAGTTTGCAAAGTGCCTCTGAAGATTCTCGATTGTTTGCACAAGCTTCAAATTGAATCGAGGACAAAAATATGCCACTCTCTGATGGGCCGCACAAGACGGTGTGAAAGAATATCTGGCAGCAATCAGGTGGGGGAGAGGAGGAGTGTCTTTTTTCTTAAATGTGGAATGAGTGGCTGGGAGGGTGGAGCTGTAAAATGAAACTCTGGTTGTGAGTAATGAGAGCAAACCCATCCTTCCCGAGTTCACTCCTGAATCTCAATGACTGTCTCGTTTCACCAAGTCCCATTTGTGTTGAGTCTGTCCCCATTTGAAGAGAAACTTGTCTCGGCCCTTGAAGAATTTAGAGAATTACTTGTACAGCAAACCTACTCCTCTGACTTGACAGCTTGCCTTTCTTGGTTTTATGTAATTAAACTTTCTGCTTCCAGGTGGAGGAAGGTCGCGTTGTCTTCGGTTTCAAGGGTATTTCCACATGGTTGGCTGCAAGTGTGCAGGTTTCCTTGGAAATTGGGCTGTGGTCCTTGCTGGGGCATGGGGACTCACTCATCCGTTGCTTAGTAACACCCCAAGTGGAGACATCCCTGAACCAAGGATCAGGTCTTTGAATTCTATTCCCTGCATCTGTGTCAGGTGATGCATTGAGTCACCTTTGCCATTTGGCATTCGGTGACCTGATATCTGTCACAGCCATAACAGTAGCTGACCTTGAAATTGTGTTCTGACTTCAGAAATCTGTGATGGAATCTTTTTTTTTCAAAAGGGGCTGCACATATTCAGTTTAAACTTTATCCCCTCAGTCGAAGAGGAAACCAATTTTGCAGTGGATTTAAACCACATCTGTCAACAATATGAAGTTAATTATTTTTTTAAAGAACCAAGAATTATTTCTCCTTTATCACTGTTTTAATTTGCTTTTTTTGTTCTTAAAATTAATTTTTATTAAAAAACGCCAAGATTTATAAGCATTTAGTGTTCCAACATCACCGGTGTGACCTTCCTTCCACCGGTATACCCAGTTTCCCTCCCAATCCTATCTTGTCCCCTTTAGCAGATAGTAAATTTACTTTATATTGCTCATTCCAACAAATCTTTTAGAACTGGCAAATAAAATGATCCAAAAATAAAGCATTACGTGCCAATTAGTGATTACTATCTGATTTTGATCTGTGTAAGTAAGAGAATTAAAACCATTTCATACAATATCATAAAATGCCTATTTTAATTTACCTATGTAAATTTTCAACTCCGAATCTAAACATATTTCAGTAAATTTTACTTTATACTTGGATCTCGTTATTGTCCATCATGTCTCACCTATCATCCATAACACTTTTTTAGGGGAGGGGGGTCACACCCGGTGATGCACAGGGGTTATTCCTGGCTCTGCTCTCGTGAATTACTCCTGGCGGTGCTTGGGGGACCATATGGGATGCTGATAATCGAACCCGGGTAGGCTGCATGCAAGGCAAATGCCCTACCCGCTGTACTATCGCTCCAACCCCTTATAACACTCTTAAAGCCATTCTGTGTTAATATGTTTTGGAGTTTACATGGAATAGGCCTATCTGTAAAGTTTCCCCTTACTTGTTTTGGTTCTGGGGCCACACCTGGTATGCTCAGGACATCATCTGACTCTGTGCTCAGGGCTTACTCCTAGCTCTTTGCCCAGAGATCACTCTTGGCAAGCTCGGGGGACCATGTGGGGTGCTGGGGATTAAACTGGCTCAGGTGAGCACAAGGCAAACATCTATTTGCTGGAGCGTCTTCGTTTCTGTTCACTGTTTCTTGCTGGGAGATTGCATTCCCACACCAGCGACTCTTGTTCCATTTTTGTTTGTCCAAAGAAGCGTCTGGCAAAAGAAGCTGTTTTCAGAATACCATCTTCCTGCTGTCAGTTAAAAAGTAGTCTCACTTTTAATTTTCTCTTTGATTCCCCTGCTTTGAGGCACGGATGTGGATTTTGAAGCACTCTGACGGTTGGCCTGCAGTCACGTGATCTGCTCCGGGCTTCGCATCTCAGCCTCCTCATGGGGCTTTGGTTGTTTCTCATGTTGGAATTCTTTTGAAGTGAACATTTTCAAGCTCAGACTAAATGGTCTTTGTACCTGGGTGCTCAGCCATTATCGAATGACTTGGAAGGTTCTGCTCCTAACTAGTCCAACAGGCTGTCAGGACTTTTTCCCCATCTGTTTTTTTTGGAAATATTTGATTCCTTAGTTCTCCCTTGAATTTGAAGTATGGGTACTGTTCTGCCATGGAGCATTTCAGTTTGATACAATGGAAAGATTTGATTTATTCATTTTTTAATTGTAATTTAGGCAACATACAGTAGCGTTCCCTTTCTTTTAAAAAAATATTTATTTTTTATTGAATCACAGTGAGGTACATAATGAGATACACAGTTACAAAGTTGTTCATGATTAGGATTCAGTCATACAGTGTTCCAACAACCATCCCTTCACCAGTGTACATATCCCACCATCAATGTCCCCAGTTCCCCCCCATACATACACACACACCTACCTCTATGGCAGACACTTCTCTCTCTCTCTCTCTCTCTCACACACACACACACACACTCTCTCTCTCACTCCCTCTCTCTCACACACATTCCCTCTCTCCCACTCCCTCTCTCTCTCTCATACACACACTCCCTCTTCTCTCTCTCTCTCTCTCTCTCTCTCTCTCTCTCTCTCTCTTTCTCCTCCCCTCTCTTTCTCTTCCTCCTTTTGGGCATTATGGTTAATTTTGAAATGCAAAGTTACTGATCACCACCACCGACCTGCTCAAGACCTTCTAACACTGCCCTCCAGCCCCCTCTAATCTGCCTTTCTTCCCACTCCACCGCTTGGCAATCTCAGTTCTGCAATCAAAGGCCAAGAGCTTGTCAAAATTTAATGCTGTCTATTCCCCTGTCTTGTTTCTGTCTGTATTCTACGGGAGCGAGATCATCCAGGATTTGTCCTTCTTCCTCGACTTCGTTCACTTAGCACTGGTGCCGTCTAACTCCATCCAAGTTCAGTAACCTTCAAGTAAACTTTCATCTTTACTTAAACCAGTGGAAGAGCTTTAAAGACCTGTTAACTGATTTGGTATTTGGAGTTTTGTTTTGTCTTGTTTTGTTTGAAACTTGAGGATGTGGATACTTGAAATAACATTTGTTGTTTCTGTTGTTTTTGTTTGTAAACTTGAGAATATTGATATTTGAATACCGTTTGTGTAAATGAAAATACAGACAATCTAGGCAGTTATGAATAGGGAGTGTAATAGTGAACTGTATGCAGAATTGATCAGTTTCTGTTTAGTATTTAATTATTTAACACTTGTTTTCTAGCACTTGGTATATGTTTAGCTCAGTGTTTCCCATAGTCATAGTATGCAGTAACCTGCCCCAGGGGGCATTGGAAAGATGGGGTGGGGGTTAGGGGACTATAGTAGACTTGGGGTGCAATTGGAGGGGGTGCTTTCTGTTCACTTTAAAAAGGTAGATCTCCAGGAGGGCACAGAGATTACTTATTGATTTAGAAAGGTGGCCATAGGTTGAATAAGTTTGGGAACCACTCATTGGTCAATGTGTAGACAGGGACAGAGGACATCTGCCAATGACTTGGTGCATCTAAGTATCCCTGAGGCCTCCGGAGTTCACCGTTGATGGATTGCCTGGTAGAGCAATTATAGACTTGGAGCTCTTCAATTTTAGGCTTGGAGCTCTTCTGCTATTGGTCAGCAACAAACTGATAACGTGATAAGGACCTCAGGTGACACCCTCTTCCTCCCTTCCATCAGAATAAGTCTGTGGCCACAGAACTCTGTGGCTACACAGCCCAGTGGCTTTGTGCTAGTCTCGTAGCCACCAGGAGCCTGGTCCTCACCCCCCTGGAGAGAGAACTGTGAAGCTCTTCTCTTCACACTGATGGCAACCAGTGATCTGCAGAAGCCTCACAGCCACACGCAGGTGAAAACAGGACAGAGAATCCACGGACTGCCAGCGCAAACATCTTTTATAGATATAAAAATTAGTACTTGTATCATTTTAAAATCAATATTTATAATAGATCCACTCCATGATCCGGTGTACAGTGCATCAAGCGCCAAGCACTTTTGTTTTTGTCCGTTGGCAGCAAGAATGGATAAAAGCCACGGATCGTAGTCATTTCTCAGGGATCGATATAAAACACTGTTTATTTGGGTTTATTCATTTAAGGGAGCGAGGTTAGAAATCGATTTCCTTTTTGTGGATCATCTTGCCGCCGAAAACCTTCTCAGCGTGTTTATTTGTGGTCAGCGTGAGATGGTTCTGCGGGAAGAGCGGTGCCTTCATACCAAGGGCCGCCCCTCGCGCCTTTCCTCTGACCCCTGCACCTGAGACATTAGTCTTTTATTTCATCTCAGCTGCTGCAAATGATCGCTGAGTCCCCATGCTTTGTGACAGCCTGCTATTCCCCGCCGTTCCATGCATCCCATTTTGCTCCATTCTGTTCCTTTCTGTTTTGTTTCATTATATTCCAGTTCACTCACTCCTGTTTTGTCCCCCCCCCCCAACCATTCCACCCGCTGTCTGCTCTGGAAAACCTCTTTCAGTCTTGGGTCAACCTAGCTGGAGCCGCCAGCTTCCAAATAGCAGTTAGCTTAAATCTAGGAGAGCAAACGGCAAAGCTCAGGTCACTGGGTAGAAAATATGTACAGGGACAATTAGGCCTTGGAGTGATGCTTTTCACATAGTCATACCATGCTGCCGCTTCCTTAAAACTTTTACTTGAGGATTTTATGCCTGACTTTCAGCTTGAAAATCTTAATGTTTGGAGCATAAGTGCCATCTCCTGGCAGGTTTTGGAAATGGCTTAGTGAAATGGTACACATTTTTTCCTAGGTGTCCATTTTTTGCTTACCAAAGGGGGAAATAATTACACTCTGGTAATTTTTTTTAAATCTGATTTGATAATCTGATTTTAGATTACATTGTAGTTGCATAGTATTTTTTCTCTTCATCTCAGCTATGATAGTTGAAAATCAGAGCATTGGAGAATGCCTTAGAATTAATTTGTTATCAGAGAAAAAGAGTAAGGACTGTTATTACCAGATAGGCAAGCTTAAATTTTGCCTAGATTTGTCCTTTCAGCTCTTCTGAGTGTGCAATATGAATCCATAGTTTTCAGACAGTGGTTCTAGGGTCTTTCATGCCTGAAATCGACAAGGATAGGTTGTCATTGTCAATCTAAGTATGTCATTATTGGATCATCTTGAAGATTTCAGTAACTATCTCTAGAAACCATCTGTTCATTCATTCGTCTGACATCTGTTGTACTTTTGTGTGGTAAGGCCATAGTCTTGCCAGTCATCAGAGAGAGGGACACGGGAAGGTCCACAGGAAATTGGTAGCTGGTCTCACTACTCCACCAAAGAAGGTACAGATCAAAACATTGAAAGGAAAGATTAAATCTGTCATTGTTTTAGAGGAACAGAGGCAGGGTAATCCCAAACAGAAGCCTAAAGAGAAATACTATTCTGTCTTTGAATTTGACTTGAAACTTCCATATATGAGCATGGTGGGTCCATTGGAATGAACAAAACTCTTCTTGGCAAGTTGGTTCCTGCGGTAAGCTAAGAAACTGGACTTAGCAGCATTACAAACTTTTGTCTCCCCAAAGATATCTCCCTATTTCCTTTGCAGTTTGTGGAAGAAAAGCCTGCTTTGGGGTGTATGTTTGGATTTACACCTCTCCAAAGCTCTCTCCAGTTGGAAGAGGTAGGGAAAGACATGACTTGAAATATCTACAGTGCCACAGAGGAATAGGCAAGGTGCTAAAAACTCATCCTCCAGTTAGCTGGCGTAGATAGCTAATACACTCTTTTTTTGAGAATTGTATTCAGTTCTGGTAAAACCCACATGGACTAGATCTATAATTCGAGTACGGGACACAAGTCTTTTGTTACTGGCTTATGTCATTTCTGTCCAGATAATCAGTTGTGTGTCTCGGGTGTTGTGCTTTCCTCCAGAATGATTAGCAAAGATGAACCTGTGTACTACCATTGTACACACGCACTGTCTCTGACACAGGAATGGTCTTGGTGTGGCAGCTTAGTTAGGAGGAGATATTGCTTAAACACAGTGAACTAGAGCGATTGAAGGTGAGCGGAGAGTCAACCCAGCAGAGAGAACTGACAGCCTGAGTGTCTGTGGAAGCTGGCAGCTCCATCTTTCTCAAGATGTCAGTTCTCCTGCATTCACCCTTCCATACTTCTGGGTTGGGATATGACAGCGGTGATGACCATCAGGCAGAAGAGCAGAATCGCCATCCAAGGGGGAGGGAAGCAGCCGGCCCCCAGGAACTGTGTGGGCTGGAGACTGAGGTGGAACAGCAGCGACAACTCACCGAGATACACGCAGTGTGCTTAGGTCTTCACTGTGCTAAGAAAGAGGTCAAACCAAGTACAGTCAACAATAAAAAACAACGAATCATGAAATTTGTGAGAATACATGACAACTTTTCTTTATGAATTAGATTTTTTAAATTTTTTATTTTTTTTCCTGCAGGGGGCACACACTAGGCTGTGCTCAGGGCTTACTTCTGGTCCTATGCTCAGGGATCACTCCTGGTGGGGTTTGGGGGACCCTAAAGGGTGCTGGAAATCAAACCCTAGTCAGCAATATGTAAGGTGAGCATGTGGGTGCTGTGCTCTCTCTCCAGTCCCTATGAATAGTTTTAAAGTAATTTTATTCTTTCAGGCAGATCCTACAAAGTGTCTCTGAGTGACGTTATTTGATAATTAGGATTTCTTTAAAATTGCACAGTGAAAAATATGGGAGAAATGAAACAAGAATGGTTAACTGAATTATCAAAAATCAGTGATGTGTACGTGTGAGTCATTGTGCTTTTTTTTTCTTTTTGGGCCACACCCAGCAATGCTCAGGAATTGCTCTTGGCTCTTCACTCAGAAATTACTTCTGGAAGTGCTTGGGGGACCATATGGGATGCTGGGGCTCGAACCCAGGTTGGCTTTGTGCAAGACAAAAGCCCTAAAGCCCTACGCACTGTACTATTGCTCCGGTCCCTCATTATACTTTTTAAGGAGAGAGGTTGCGGTTGCGGCCACACCTGGTGTTGCTCAGGAGCTACTCTTGGCTCTGTGCTCTGAGACCACCTCTGGCAGTGCTCGGGGGACCTTGTGAGAGGTCAAGGATCAAGGCAGGGCCAGCCGTATGCAAGGCATGTATCTGATCCCCTGTAGTGATCCTCCAGCCTGAGCCATTGTATTTTGATTTTTATTATTGGGGATGTTTGGAAACTTCAAATGTAGGATCAATTTAAGACAAAGTATTTGCGAGGCATGGATCGTTTTAAAATCTTTCAGAGGGAGCTTCTTGCAGAAATAGATGCGATTTCCCTAATGTAGCAACTTTGAATGTGTGGTGGAGACTAAAGTTATAGTCGGGGCTGGAGTGATGGTGCCGCGGGCAGGGTATTTGCCTTGCATGCAGCCGACCTGGGCTCGATACCCAGCATCCCATCTGGTCCCTACACACCTCGAGGAGTAAGTCCTGAGTGCAGAGTCCGGAGGAACAGGGAGCTTCACTGGGTGTGACCCAAAAAGCAGTAGATAAATAAAGTTATAGAGTCTCCTTTTGATCCGCAGCATCACATTCCATGGACTGCCAGAACTCAGGGGAGAGGTTCATGTGCCTTTTGGGGTTTTTACTATGACTGTTTTTAGAGAAGTCACAGAATGATCCATGTCCTTTTCTCATGTCTCATAGTACCTGAGACAATGACAAAAAGAAAAATAAGAAAAGAAACTATGGTAGATGCAGCCGGGATGAAGGAAACAGACTCTCTTGCTTCAGGATTCAGTGAGAGCTCCTCGCTCTATGGCCCAGTATTTCCTTTAATGTGTTTGACTGTGAAATGAAGGCTTTACTATTGAATTAAAATATGCTAAATTATATTGCATAATTTGAATATAAGGGATTATTTTCTCCAGTTGTTCTTGGGAGAGCCTGAAAGAATTCCAGGGTGCTGTTGTGGTGAAAAACTCCTCGAAAATGTGTCTTCGGATTTAGGTCCACAGTACACATATGCACATGGGTGCACAAAAGCAGATGTCACAGTCCTGCTTTGTTCGGGAGCAGGGAAATCATTCATACTCAGGACTTATTATAATCCTTGACCTATTTTGCTTTTATACTTCATTCCCCCAGGGATGGCTAAAATAGGATTTTAATCTGCCTTAGAAATCGTTTTTACTCCAAAATAGAAAATGTATTTTAATTTTTTGGAGAGAGAATAAAAACATTTTTACTGTGTTCTTATAGTGTCTTATGTAACCATTTGAAAGGCCGGAAGATACTGAATTGTTTGTTCTTTGAGGAGAATTGAGCTAATGCTGCAAGGCAGCGTGGGAGCATGAAACAAGGATGGAATCAACCTGAATTTGGATCCCAGCTCCCTCTTACAGCCGTGCTCAGGGAACATGTCTTCTCTATCTTGATTTCCTTATCTGTAAAATGGGAACAGTCCTGACTTCCTTGGAAGTGCCCAAAGGACTAGCTGGGGAAACCCAGGTAAAATGTTCAGCCAGAGTTCAACTCAGTGAGAAGAAGAGCTTGGAGATGCTCTGCGTTTCTCCCTGAGGCCTTGCCAGGAGATGGAAGACTTGAGCACAGGCTCTTCTAGAGTCATGATGTCTCTAGCTGTGTTGTTGCTACTTCTGTTCGCTCTCCTTTTGGGGTCAGATTTGGTCAGAAGATATGAAAACGGGTAGATGTGACACAGTACCAACTTGAGGCAAGATGAGGGCAGAAGCCATTAGGTTTCTTACTGTCACTGTTAGGGCCCCACATAGGTGGCCAGAGATGGCTGTGAGAGTCCCCTTAGAGTTGTCTCTGGCCAGTCATAGGCTTTGGGGCAGGGCAGTCACCTGGGATATGAGTCACCTGTTGCTCATATTCCATCACAGTTGTATGGAGCACTTGAGTCTCATCCTGCTGCGAACTAGCTTTGACCTTTCTGCTGACTGGTGGGGGGGGTGGGGCGCTGCTCATCCTCAGAGGCATGGATGGGCGGGGCTGCTCTTGGTCATGCGCAACCAACTGGGCTGGGGTATTCGTGCTGGGAACTGAGAATGCATCGTTGCCGGGACCCCAAGTTGCCAGGGTCCACATAGGTCACACTCCCTGTGCTGGGAGCACTCAGACCACCCCAGTAAAGCTGTTGCAGCCTCTAGGGCTGTACTGGTAGGATGGAATCTAGTGCCATGATTGAATGGGGTCCCCACCGGGACCTGTGCTATCTCGCCAGCCACTATGATTGGTCATTTGGGGGGGGGGGTCAGGAAATACTTAGCCTCGACAGGAAGTGTTGTTTCAAATTCCAACTGATAAGCGAACCTTTTATTTCTATTTATTTCTCTTATTTTTGATACTGACTTTTTACTTATTTTAACCCCCTTTTTTTAATTTTTTTGCTTTTTGGGTCACACCCGGCCATGCACAGGAGTTACTCCTGGTTCATGCACTCAGGAATTACTCCTGGTGGTGCTCAGGGAACCATATGGGATGCTGGGAATCGAACCTAGGTCCTCTGCGTGCAAGGCAAACGCCCTACCCGCTGTGCTATTGCTCCAGCCCCTTTAACACTTTTTTTTAAAAAAAACTTTTTTCTAGAAAAGAATTTTTCTTAGTAGACCTCCTACTTACTGAAATCATGGGGGATTAAATGCCCATTCCTGATGGAAAGATAAAGAAATTGTGATATGTCTTTCCTAGAATAATACTTGTTTATTAAGAAAGTGGAATCTTGGGGATGGAGAGATAATCCAGCAGGTAAAGCCTTGCATGTGTCAGACCTGATTTGATCCCCAGCATCTCATGGTCCCCGGAGCCTGCCAGGGGTGATCCTTGAGCACAGAGCCAGGAGTAAGCCTTGAGCATTAACTGCTGCAGCCTCAAAACAAACAAACGAACAAAAAGAAATCTTGCCTTTTGCAGCATTGTAGCTGGAACTTGAAGTGCAGAGCAAAGAATTTGAAGGAGAATTCTATCATGTTTCATCTGGTGTGTATTATTAAATAGCCAAAGCAAATGAATATTTTTAAGCATACAACCCCAAAAACCCTCCTAGATTCTGTGAAAAAATATTGATCATCAGAGGGAGATGTTTGGGGCCAAGGAAATGATACTAAGGACTAGTTTGCTAGTATGCTAGTTTGCTAGTCTAATTTGCTAAATTACTTTTGCTAATTTACTAGAACTTTGGTCATGAGTGCAATGAGGTGTGTATGCAGTAGGAGGTGTGTGCTGTACTCCTGAAATATATACATATCTATATATGTATATTATTCTAAACAAATAGTAAACCAATAGCACTTTCATTTTTAAAAAAATCATTCAGTAAAAGCCCATTTTTCTTTCCCTGGCATTCATCAAATATTTGAAGGTGGATTTCTAGCCTTCTTGAATTTTCTATCCCCGGGGCCAAACAATTTTCCTTCCCTTTCCTCCTCTGTGTTTTGGCTAGGACCTTTGTTCATTTCCCTCAGTGTTACTAATTTCACTTATAATTATATGTTCACGGCTATGTGATTATTTGATTAGTGTAGGAGTTTTTCAGACTTCTTATCAACTATTTCTGGCTCATTCCCAGCATGAGCTAGAATTGCACTTTCTTTGTTTCTTTCTTGGGTTGGATGGGACCAGGTGACCTGGGCCAGTGATTTGTGAGTGCAGATTATCTATAATTATTATTATTCCCAGGTCCAAGAATCCAGCTGCTGAAATAGATCCTCTGGGACTTTCTTGTCCTCCAGCCTAGTGGCTATAAAATCCACAGAGGGTTGTTCATGTCACCTGGGTCCTAAATTTAGAGAAATAGATTCCCCAGCCCACCCTGATAGTCCTGCAGCATGAATGAGAATCGACTTTGCTTGAGTGATCACACTGAGATTTCAGGTTCCCCAGCATAACCTCGGCCGGACTTAATTGATGCCATTGATGTCGCTGAAAATTAAGCATAGGCAGTGGGGACTGTATGTGCCTCCCTTCAGCTTTGTGTTTTCCGTACCTGTCACAGTCCTAGTTCAGAGGAGACGCCAGTCCTTCTGTGCCATATCGATGAATGCATCAAACCTGCGTTTTTGAACCTCATCTCCATGGCTGCCACCTCCCAATTCAGGCTTCTTTCATTGTTCTGTTTTGAAACACAGAGCTCCATAGCTAATTAAGCCTGGCGCTCCAGTTTCTGAGTGACTTGGGGGTTTGCCCATTGATCTGTGCGTGAAAGATTGCCAGCCATTCTAGACAGGTCACAGACAGAAGCAAATAGTGCCTAGTTGACTGAATTCTGAGTTTCTCCTTGACACCATATTGCGGCTTCTCTGAACAGGAGAGAAGACATCTACGATAAGATTATGTATTTCTTTTTCCCTGGCTGGGGCTCTCCAGTACATGTGGCAGCATCGGAGACTAAGCTCAGAGCCGCACGTTTGTCTGAGCACATGTCAAGCCACCAGCAAGGACTTTGCTCTCTGGGGATGCCGAAAAGCAGAATTGTCACCCTCAGCATGCGGAGACTGCCCTGGGATCTCATCCCTGTCAAACACTTGAAACCGCCAAGCAATCTTCCGACCCTTCATATTGTAGATCTCAGATAGCAGGTCTGATTGTCTTGGCACAGAAATCTCCCCCTTATCTTGGCCCTTCATGCCCATGGAGCCATCTTCTTCCTCAGACGCCCCTGCTCCCGCTACCATATACTTAGAACCATCAAGAGACCATATTGGCTTTATTCTCACTTTCCGATTGCTGCAGAATTTATCTCTTAAGAAAGTACTTTTTTGTTTTTGTTTTTGTTTTGGGGTCACACTCCGTGGTGCTCAGGGCTTCGGCTCTATGCTCAGGGTTCACTCCTAGCAGTGCTCGGGGGACCATATGCAGTCTCAAGGATGGGACCTGACTCAGCCGTTTTGCAAGGCAAACACTCTACCCGTTGGACTCTGCCCCAACAAGGCACTTTCCTGTGTACAGCCCTCCTGCAGCCTCAGCTGGGGCTCCCCGCCAAGCCACGCCCTGTGGGGGCTGTGAGAAGCTGCTAAGGGGGTAATAAGACACCCCCTTTGAGTCTTGCCAGTCAAAGCTGGTGGCAGAAGACCCAAGTTTCAAGTTGTTGTCGGATCTGATAGGAAAGAAAAGGACAAGATTTGTAAATCTTTTGATAATATTAATAAACATAGAACAGATTACTGAAACATCTGGGCATTCCATTATCCCAAGTACCTGCCTCTCTGTTTAGTCAGTACTAGTTGTCATGGATTGCCAAGGCAGACTAGGTTGTTGTTTTTCCTTTATGATAAATGCTCAGAGGAGATGCCCATCCTTCTCTCTAGTTCTGCACTCGGGATGTTCAGACGCATTCTGCTGTCTTTCTGACCAAGGCCCCATTGAACAACAAGAGTGCAAAGTTGGCACTTTGCTTTGAGGCCCGGATCCCTTTGAGGCCCATGTCAGAGTGTCATTGTCCAGGTCAGAGGTAGCCGTGTCAGAGGATCATCATCATGGGAGATCAGTGTGTTGTCGGTGCCCTTTGACCTTCACAGCAGATATAGCAGTGAGACCAAGCTGTTCATCTCTCACTAGGACAGGGTCACCATGAGTTAGTTCATACTCTCCGAATCTCAGTTTTTCACCTCTAAAGTGAGGGACCAAGCATGGATGACTTCTGCTTGTGAATGAGGAAAATTCTAGTATTCAAGCTCAAGATGGGGCCTTTAAAAATCCCAGAGAGTGCCAGGGAGAGAGCTCAAGGGACAGGAGAGCTGCTTTTCATGAACAAGGACCCAAATTCAATCCTCATTTCAATCCTGGGTCCTTCATAGTCCCCTGAGCACCTTTGGATACGGCCTTGGTGACCCCACCCCAAGAACTGCCAGTCCCATTGCCACCATATCACCAGGTTTCAGCTGCTATGCAGAATAGAGAGCCAGAAGCAGCCCTGAGCCTCCAAGCACCACTGGTGTGGCCCCTACTTATTTTATAAAAGTCCCAGGGATCAGTGTCTGGGAAAAAGGTGCCAAGCCTACTTTTTAGGATGTTTCTCAAAGCAAAAATGACAAAAGTACGTTCTCCTTGGAAACATTAGCTTGCTTTTGGGGTCATACCCAGAAGTGATTGGGAGTTACTCCTGGCTCTGTACTCAGGAATCACTCCTGGAAGTGCTCAGGGGACCGTATGGGATGCTGGGGATTGAACCCAGGTCAGCCACATGCAAGGCAAATACCCTACCCACCGTACTATGGTTCCTCTCCCATTAATCATATTTTTATAGGACGATCTCGCATGTTTAATAACAACCAAGGAGCATCCCCTGGAGGATTGTGTCAGAGAGGCAGAGCTGGGTCAGCGTTGTCCTGTCCTGTACCTTCCTACCGCTAAGAACATGGTTAGAAAGGGACACAGTGGTGTTGGTCCGCCATGTGAGTTAGGACAGAAGGACCCAGAGCCTTTTTGTGTCATTTGATGTTCTTTTGCTGTTTCTGCCACTGTGTGAGCCTGCTACCCCCCGTGATCACCTGCATGCTTGCTTTCTGCACTTGCTCTCTTCCTTCGGTTGGCGTCTTCTCTGGGGGCCAAGCTGTAGTTTCAGTGCTTACCAGGGAATCACACGCTCAAGGGGTGGCGGGCCCCACCCCAGTCCATGCACTTGTGTTTGGTGTCACGGATCCCAAACAGCAGTACTGCGAAGTTCATGCTTGGTGCACGTGGGCACCACTGCTTTCTGCTGTTTGCCAGGCACCTCATTTGCTACAGAGCCAACCTAGGTTCAAGATAACTTGAGATGAAACCATGGGTATTATATTTTGAGGGAGTTGGGTTTGTTTTTTTTCTACCTATAAATCTTTTTTTCTTTTCGTGAAACACCATGAGGTACAGTTATAGACTTACAAATTTTTGTGCTTGGGTTTCAGTTATACAACGATCAAGTACCCATCCCTCCACCA
>JAOXYA010493045.1:0-15174 GCA_028565675.1 Sorex palustris | reverse complement strand
CTCCACCAGTGCCCATTCTCCACCTCCAATGCTCCCAGCATCCCACCCCCACCCCATTCCCCCCCATCCCACCCTACCCCTGTGGCAGGGCATTCCCTTTTGTTTTCTCTCTCCTTTTGTGTGTTGTGGTTTGCAAGAGAGGCATTGAGTGGCAATCGTGTTCGGTCTATAGTCCACTTTCAGAGCTGACTATTTCTACACATTTGCTGCAGGTTCTCTGGTGGCAAAAATCTGACCTGAGCTAAAGGAGGCTTTGAATTTGCCATTATTTGTCAATCTTAGCAGGATTCCTGTCGATGTTTTCTTGCTCAAATTTGTACCTGCTCTGGATGCGACTGCGGCCAGTCTTCTAGCAGGGGCTTCATTATATACCAGTGTAATCCTTCCATGGCTTTGTGAAAATCCAGATAACTTTGATTTGGAAAGGTATGGTCCTGAAGGTTTCTGATAATATTACAATACTGTGACATCTCTTAAATTTATGTTTGTGGGGAGCATTGTTGGGTATTTTGGTTACCACACTCTTTCCCTGTGTTAAAAACAAATAAAAAGCCCCCACAGAATATAAAATGATGCATATTGTTTTTTTTGTACAAAAAGCGTGTTTCTAGGGCTAGAGAGATAATACAGTGGAGAGGACACTTACCTTCATATAGCCAACTGGGTTCAACCCCCAGCACAACAAATGGGGTTCCTAAGTCTCTCCAGAGGTGAAACCTGAGCACAGATCTGGGAGCAAGCCCTGAGCACCACTGGTTGTGGCTCCCAAACTAAACCAACCAACAAAAAGCCTGTGCCTACAGATCCTTTTACTAAACTAAAGAGACATGAAAGAGTATACAAAAATTTCCCCAGTGGTTATCTGTATGATAGAATTATTTGCAATTTATATCTTCTTCTCTCTATTTCCCCAATTCTCTATAATATCTTTATATTATCTTGATAAAAACATACATTTTAAAATCCAGAGCTAAGCCTAGATGGATTTTCATCACCCAGAAACTGAAGTATAAGCTCCTTAGAGAAAAGCATCAGACACATTGCTGGAATTCAGACCCCATTCTTGTAAATCTTCCTCCTGGGTTCCTCTTCTCCACGGCTTGCGTCAAAACCAGAACTCTTGGAAGGGAGTTCAGCACCACTATGTGTGGTATTCAGAGTAATCGGATGAGGAAATGCAGTTGTTTAAGGTGTGTGGGTGTGTGTGGGGCGGGGGGGGGGGCGACGCTTAGACGTCCTTGGCCCCAGAGCATGGGGGGAGGAGAGAAGAGTGAAGGGGAGGGGAGAAGAGATAGATGAGAAGTGATTGGTAGGGGCAGGGGCGTAGGGGACCCAGGTACACAGTGGAGTTAAGGATTGACAGAGCTAAATATCCCAACCACAGGGTCAGCAACACTGACATCACGAGACTCAAACTTTAATGGCCAAATTTAAAAGGCACCTGTCAAGATGGCAGGCTGGGGCTGGTGGGAGCAGGAGAGGGACCCCGGGACACTGGTGGAGGGAAGCTGACACTGGTGGCAGGATTGGTGATGGAACACTGTATGGCAAACACCCAACTATGAATGACATTGCAGCTCCTGGTGCTTTAGTAAGATAAAATTTGGAGTGAAAAAATGAGGGGGGGTGGGAAAGAAAGGGAATTCAAACCCATTTCTGTGGACGAAGGCATGAAGAGACATTCAGGACTCTGCCACAGTGTTTAGCGGGCTGTTTGCACTCTATGTTCCTCCATGCATTTCCCTAAGAAGAAGGCTTGACATGGGTTAAGCTCCTCCAATAGATTTAGCCACTAAGTGTTTCTATTCTATTTTCACTGTACTCTCATTTAAGTTATCTTGTGGAAAATCTTCTCGGACATCTTGAGAATGTGATTCCCATAAAACCCTTTGGAAATGCAACTCCAATGGAAAACTTTACCCTTCCACAGAGGAAAAAAATACACAAGCAGCATTTCTTGAGTGACAGCAGGTTCCCTGGTGTGCCGACCCTTCCTGCTCTGCAGAGTGATCTTCATGCTTCTGGTCTGGCCTCTTGTCCTCTGAGATGAAAGCTTCCCTGAGAGGGACAGATCCTGAGGCAAAGTTCTTAGAGATGGGCAGTCTAGGCCCTGACCAGTAGTTAAGCTCGGAACCCACCCAGGTATTTGGGGCATGCCATGTGCCTCTCAGCTCCATGAAACGACTTAGGATACTCCCAGGAGAGGGGAATTTTGTGAAACGAATCCTAGACAGGAGACAGCAACTGCAAAGCTAGAGAGACCTGCTTATGCAAAATGCAATCTCTGTTGGGGTTTTCCTTCTCGATGCCTTGGTCACTTTGTCGGAAAGAGTAGGGGCTGATTGGGACAGAGAGGCAAGCTCTCTCAGGCTTACTTGCAGATGGTAATTGCTCGGTAGAGGCTCTCTGGAGCCCAGGCTCCATCCCAGCTTAGAGAAAGAATATCTGGATTGATTAGCAATGTCTGCCCTGGGTGCAGAGAAGAGTGGTGCCATTCCTGTCTTCACCCTGCAGGACTGTCTGTTTGCTCTGAAGACCTGAGTTAGAGTGGAAACTTGGGAGTCCACTTCCAGATCGAGCCCTGTCCCATCAACTCTGCTGACTCCTGGACTCCATTCTCTGCCCCTCGCGGTTACTCTGATTCTCTTTCCTCCATGGAGAGGATAAACTCTGCTCCTGATCTCCATCTTAGCCAAGCAATGGTTTTCCACGACAGTCTTCTCACACTCCGTTCTCTTAGCATCTTGCCAGAGATGAAACTGTTTTTACAAAAGGGAAAGAAGAAAAAAAATACATATGTAAAAATCACACATCCTCACCATGTGCTAAAATCATGTATTTTGGCAGCAAGAACAGCTTTCTGAGGCCAAATGGCATTTTCCTTTTCTTCAAAATGAGAAAAAAAAAAAAGAAGAAAGAAAAGAAAAAGGTCTTACTTTCCCAGCAACTGGCACCAAATTATTATTGGTTCTTGTCAGTCCCTGCAGCTAAAGGTCCTCTGGCTCAGGCAACCTTGGGAGACACACAAGTTCTGGGGAAACAGCTTTGCACAAGGACTTAAATACACACTCACTTGGCTGGTGGGGCCATCTGTGTGGAGCTTAGCAGAACACGGTGTTTGAATGGATCCTCCGTGCCCTGTGATCCTGGTCTCCTCTCCGGGTTTCCGAGTCCCAGAGCCCCAAGTGCTAATGGAATCAGCTTGTTACTGCGTGTGAGAGCACTGCTGGGAAACTGGTCTCCTCTCGGGGAGGGGAGGCAGAGGAGAGTAAAGGCATTCATGTACAGTGGCTTCAGGAAGCGCCACGAGGTCTTGGGGAGTGGGCAATGCCAGGTGGGTGCCACTGAGGGTAGGGCCCAGAGGTGGTAAATGTGTGCATGCCTGGCCTCCCGAGGGATCCACGACTCCAGTTCTGGGGCACCACCACGTGTGGATGTGGGAACTTCAGGGAAGCCCAGTGTGGGATGGAGAGAGTGTGGCAGAGCAGGAGAGAGGAAGTGGGACATCAGTGGTGGGACTGGCAGGCCAGCGGCAACTCCTGACCACTCGGGCTTTAGTGCTGAGGCAGATCTGGAGCGCTGTGTGCTTCTCCTATGGGGAGGAACTCGCTGATGGTGTTTGTGTGCTCTCGGACCACTCCCCCTTATTCCTCACTTTAACAATAGCTGAAGACTTGCAAGGCAAATCTAGCAGCAGAGGGACCGGTGTGGCTCAGGGGTCCACGGTGCTTGGTGCTCTTGCCTTGGGCCAGGAGCCCACAGAGGAGGTAACGGGAAGAGGGAGGAAGATGGGCAGCCCGAGATCCCAGCTCACCAGGGTGTGTGGGACACTGTGGAACAGCGGGGGATGGGCCCCACCTACCAGCTTTATGCCTCCAATGCTGTAAGAGCTGGTGGTGTCAGGCCACTTCGAGTCATTGGCCCTGTCGGGGGCTCCAGAGCAGGGCAAAGGCATGAGGTCTGGGGGCCTCCTGGGGCCTCCTCACTCACTCCAGCATTTCTCAGCCTGGCTTTCTCGCTAGGCCTCGGGGGACTGGCAAAGAGGTGACCTCGTGGGAAGCTTGACCCTTGTGGTGGTTGAGTGTCCTCTTAAAGAGGGGGGGCGCTCTGAGATTAGAAGGTGTCTGTGTGTTGGGGCGGTGCCTGTCGCACGCCACTAGATTTCAGTCGACAAGAGCTGTCGCCGAACACCGCTTGTTCTAAGTCCTCCGTGTGTCAGCAGACCAGGGAGCAGGAAGTCCTGCCGGCCACCTGCCACTAGCGCCACAGAGGACAAGCTTGGGTTACACAGGCATTTGGGTCACTTATCCCACGGCCCTGTGGCCCAGGGACCGGCATCTATTTTGGGATGACACAAGAGCCGGGATGGTGCGTGGCTTTGCCCAGCTGCCTTGCCCTTGTGGTCAGAGCCAGCCTTGGTCTGTGACCTTGAGGCAAAGCTCCCAGCTCCATTTCCCTCCCTGGGAACACCCCTCAACACACACACACACACACACACACACACACACCACATACACACCCCCAACTCCCCCCCCACAAACCCACACACCCACATACACACACATCCTCAGTGGGGGTCTCTGTGGAGTCACAGTGTCAGATCCGGGCAGGGCGGGGACAGCTCTGTCCTCAAGGGGATCACAGAAGTGGCTTCTGGCTGCTCTCCCATGCCTTCTTCCAACCACCTCTCGGAACATTCCCCTTCGGGGAGACTCCCCCATGGCCCAGACCCCCACATTCTCATCTTGAGACATGCAAATCCAGGGGGGCAGTGAAGAGCTCTAGTGGCTTCCTGAAGTCTGAGGTTCTGGCTAGAATTTGGATGTATGGGGCAGGATTAGGTGGAGAGGGGGACGGGGGGCACACCCACATGCACACAAGCACACATACAAGCACACGCACACGCACACACGCACATGCACAAGCACACATGCAGGCTGCGGAAAGCCTGGCCATGCCACTGCTCAAAGCTCTCTGTCCCTCCGTCACTGAACTGAAGGCCCTGCTCCTCTCTGGCATGCAGAATGCATCCTTGCGTGCAGGGCGCAGGTGTGAAGGCGGCAGTGGCCCGTCTGGGTGTATTCACACTGCCCAACCTTGCCCCGGCTCTCGCTGACACCAGCCTGTGGTCAGCTGGGCAGAGGCCTGGAGCCCAATGTGGCTGAGCGCTGGGTCGTTCTCCATACAGGAACATGCGGCATGTCTTGGGGCAGCTCTCTGTCTCCCTGTGACTGCGTGACCGTGGCTGGGGCCTCCCCCCTCTGGGCCTGCATGTCCAGATCAGGAAGTTTCTCTCTCGCTTCTCCCAGTCTGGGCCACTCTCTGGACCCAAGGAACATTTCTTGGGCCCTGCCAGGCGGGTGAGCAGCCAGGTGGGTAGCACTGGCTACCAGCTACCAAGGTCGGCAGGACAGGAGTTAATCATTCCCACAGAACACGGGCAAATATGGCCTGTTCCCAAGTGTGCTGAGTGGGTGGAACGACAGCCCCTGCCGCTGGGGACCTTCCCCTCTGGATGACTCAGCCAGCAGTCTGACCTTGGGCCACACCTGCTCCACTGCAGCGTCAGCCTGGTCATCTGTAGGATGCGTCGGGGGCGGGTCCTTGATGGTCTCAGAGCTGGGCAGGGGCCTGGGGCTGTGGCTCATACCTCGATGTCTGCCTCTGTACCTCTCACTGCCTAATACAGCTTGTGCCCGAGACCACCCTCTGCCCCTCCCCAAAGACAGTCCACATCCCCTTCTCCGCCAGTGCCCAGTCCCTGACTGTGAACACCCAGGAGGGAGCTCTCCCCCACCCCCCAACTGTGAACAGTGAACATGGGGGGGTCGGGGGGCTATACCCCATCCCCCGACTGTGCACACTCAGGAGAGCTCTGCTCCACCCCTGACTAAGCACACCCAGGGCGGAGCTCTGCCCCCAGCACCCTGCACTTCAGCTGTGTGCCCATCAGGGCTGCCTGCCCGAGGGTGCCTGCAGAATGGGCCGTCTCGGGAAGATGCCTGCCAGGTAGTCTGTGAACCCTCAGGGACTGGATTCCAGGAACAACCGCATCCCCCCATCCCAGTAAGTGAGTCAGACTTGAGATACGGTCACAGCAAAAGCACCAGCAAACTACTGAGGGAGAATACGGGAGCCCACTGACCCTCACGGCCCCTCCTGACTGGGCGGGCACCTGTTCCCTGGGGCACTGAAGGACGACCTTGAAGGCCACATCCAGCTCTGCCTCCCCTCCCCACCACCTCTACCAGCCTGCCCCCGGCTCCCCCTGGCCCCTACTCCCTGGAGTGTGCCCTGTGCAGAGCCCAAGTGTCGGCACCTGATTCCAGCACAGACACTTCTGCTCCGTCCAGCATGGTCTCCATGTTCTCCTCTGGGCTGAGCGGCAGAGGGGGACCCAGCAAGGTGGTGTTGGGGAGCAGGAAATGGTGGCGGGGTTGGGGCTTGCTCATGGTGGAGCCGAGGCGCCTCTTGGGTGCTGGGTGCTGAGTGGTGGGACTTCCCCTTTCTGGGCACTGGTGTATTGGGTGTGTGGGGGTTGCTACACTTGTGGCTCTGCTCCCTTTCTCCGGAGCCAGAGGGGATGAGGAATGGCCGCGGCTGGGGGTCCCCGTGGCAGGCCTGGACTTGGAGCCACAGCTCCTATAGTGACCCCCGTTCTGCTGGGCTCAGACTCAGATGAAAGTGGCTGTCCCCTCTCCCCCCGCCCTGGGGCCCCCTTCCCAGGACTCCGTGAGCAAGCAAGGGGGTTGTGAACCCTCCGGGACCCGTTCTGGGTGAGTTCCGGGTGGGCAGGTTAAACAGCAGATAAAGCCACAGCGAGAGACAAGAGCCTGTTGTCTTCACCTGTCCAGAGTGGAGGCCTGGAGACAGTGTGGGGGGCAGCAGGACGTGGCCCCAGGAGCTGGAGGGTGTGAGCCCGAGAGCAAGCAGGCTGAGAGTGATGCAAGTGAGGGGCTGCCCGGGGTGGGCTTAGCCTTGGCCCTGACCTCCTGCACTCTGGGCTTCTGCTGCGAGGCGGGAGAAGGACCCCTGGGGAGTGTGGGGAGACTGGGGGAGAGGCTGGTGGCCCAGCACTGACATGGGTCACTGGGCCCTGCACCCTGCCGAGCCCACGGGTGAGTCAACTCATTGGAATTCAAATGCCTGGCTCCCAGTTCTTCACCTGATGCCAGCCAGCCAGCATCACCCGCCTCCCCAGGTAATTGCCGAGTGGGTGCTGAGGCCGAGGCCATCCAGACCCAGAGCTCCAGACCCTCCCCACACTCCCAGAGCCACAGAGACTGTGTTCCCACATGCCACATGTCCCCTCTGCGGCCCCAGCAGCAGTGGCTTCTGTCTCCCGCTCATCTGCTGCCCAGGTACCGGGAGGGTGGAGAGCCACGGAGAACCTCTGCTCCTGAGGATGTGACAGTCGACAGTCTGGTTTCTCTGGAGTAACTCAAGGCCCAGGGGCTGGACACCTACCCCCTCGGCACCGCTCAGCCCTTCGGACCTGGGACCTCAGCTAGACCCCAGACATGCGGTCACATGTGGGCGCAGCGGAGAAGAAAGCAGAGCCTGGGGCCGAGCTCTCGTCTCTCAGGAGCTTTAAAAATTGCCTGTCTGGGCCCCATCCAGAACCGCCGTGAGAGCTGCAAGTTCTCTGTGCTGCCGGGCTGGGCGCTCTGACCTGGGCTGGCTGCTTTAGAGTAAACCTAGCTAGCTGAGGTGAGATCTCTGGCCAAGAAGCCAGGCTTGGGAGGGGCAGAGGCAGTGAACTCCCTCTCTCCCACCACGCCTCCCTCACTCCCAGGACCATCCCCACATCCCAAGGCATGCGTTCTTGGCTGGCTCTTGGCCTTGTTGGCTCCCAAGACTGTTTGGTTTATGAGCGTGGCCTTGCTGGCACCCTCTGCTACCCGGGACTGTCCCTGCGGGTCCTCTGGGGGCAAGTCAGGCTGCCTGAGGAAGCTTCATGGCTCTGAGTGGCTTGCAGGGTCGGCTGGGAGGGAGGATGCCAGGTGCTGTGAGCGAGTGCCACCCACGCGTCAAACCTTCTCCCGTTTGCCCGCCCATGGTGCCACCCACCTCCCCCTTCCAGGCCAAAGCTGCCTGTGATGTTATGGGGAAGGAAGGAGAGTGCTGGCTATGGGATGGGGGCTCCGCCTAAGGGGTGCGTCTAGTACAGGAGCGTTTTCTTGCCAGGTCTGCTGGTGGGCCCCTGTGAGGTCCCTGCCCACTTTCCCTGCTCCCATGAGCTCTGTGTGCAAAGGGGTGTCCCTGGGTCTGTGAGAAAGCCCCACCCAAGAAGGGGGTTTGGGATGCCCCACGGTTGCTGCTCAGAGCTGTGAGGGGAGTGGGTGGGGGACAACAGAGGTGATGGGTTGGCAGGAGGTGCCTCCCCCATTTTACAGACAGGAAGACTGAGGCTGGCTACGGGAGGGCTGATAGGGCGCTGCAGACTGGTCTGGAGTCTCTGAGGCCCGATACTAAGATTTGGGAGACAAGCTGAGTGAGTCGGGCCCCTAGCATTGCTCTGGGCATGTCTGGGCCTGCCGGGGCCACCCAGGTGACCCAGGTCACTCTCGGACGGGGAGACTGAGGTGATGGCCAAGGAGGAGGGCAGGACTCCTGCAGAACTGAGCTTCAGACCTCCCTTTGGTGCCTGCTGGGATGTTGGGAAGCTCACTTCCTCTCACTCTTTGGGCCTTTCTCCTTGTAAACTGGTGTTTTCCTTTGCTTCCTTCCTCATGAGTCACACCCAGCAGTGTTAGGTCTTACTCCTGGTTTTGAGCTCAGGGGTCACTCCTGGCAATGCTCAGAGGACCATATATGGTGCTGGGGACTGAGCCAGGGTTGGCTGTGTGCAAGGCAAGTGTCTTATCCTGCATTATCTCTGCATTATCTCTGCAGTCCTGCCTGCCCGTTGCTTTGTAATCCTGACCTCACAGTGGGTTTGGAAAGTCATCATCTAAGAAAGCGGACGTGAGGGGCTACACAGACGACACCCCTGCTCTATAGGGGGGACTTACGGCCCACATAGGCACTATCTGCCCCCTCAGTTGTGTTACCACTCCAGACATCACCAAAGGATGGCAGACCTCCCCTCAGAGCCGAGATCCTGTCTCACAGAACATCAGGGGGAGAGGGCTCCAGATGACCCTGGCTTCTGGCAAGAACTTGTGTTCAAGATGGAATCTCGTTTCCACCTTTATGTCATCAGTGTCCTGAGAAGCTCTGGAGTCTGGCGTCTCCAGGAAAAGCCAGAACTGGGGTGGGAAATAGGTGGAATGGCCGGAGGGGAATGAGAGCGGTGAGCTGGCTAGGGCAAAGGGCTCTTGAGAAGGATGTCACTCCTCAGCTGCTCTCTTCTTTGGGGTCACCTGAGGCTACTTTGGGGCCTCAGTTTACCCATGGAGGACTGAGAGCCTATGGTCCAGGACAGGGTCTACAGGGTGTTGGCACTGGTGCCTGGAAGTTTGTTGGAATTGCTGAATGCCAGGCCTGGTGCAGACACCATGCCTTCGGGGTCCCCGGAAGCAAAACGCTGGTGGGGGGGTGAGACCACCCAGCTTGTGGGGGCCGGAGTTGCTTACACACTTGCACACTCCGGGACTCTCATCCTCAGCCCCAAAGTCCATCACAGCCCAGCCTCGGAGCCTTCCAGGAGGAGGAGGCTGTCGGCAGGGCCTCCCTTGGGCATGGGGGGCCAGGCCTCACCACGGCGTCTGTGTGCAGGGAGCCCGTGGCAGGGTGGAGTGGACACGCTCACAGAACAGTGGCCACGGACAATGGAGGGAGAGGCAGAGGCTGTGGGGGACCGTGGAGGGGACGTCTGGGGGAGCTGCTGTTCGACACAGAGCAGAGAGGCTCACCGTGGTCCCCAGGCCTGGAGCTGTCTCAGCTCTGGAGGTGACCCCACGTCCCACCAGCTGACCGCTCAGGCCTCCTGGCCAGCAGCGGGGCTGCCATTAAGTTTCAGTGCTCATCCATTTCCCCACAACCAGCAGCATTTTCCAACCCTTTTATGGATTTCTGAGGCATGATAAAACGCAGCTGTTTTGGCTTTAGAGCCAATGAAATAATAGAAGGTGGCCCGAGTCCCCTCCAGGGAAATCAGCCGCTTGCTTATTTACTCTGACTCCAAGATTTCTTCCCTCTCCGGCTCTCCAGGAACTCTGGCCTCTTCAGCTGCCCCTCAGCTGCAGGCCCTCACCTCAGACCTGGCTCTAGCGAAGCCTCTGCAGACACTTGGGTGTGTGACCTGGGTTTGTTTTTTCTCCCCTTTCGTGTTGCTCGGCCTCTTCTGGCAAACATGTGTCCTGTGCCCCCAGCCCCACACAGGAGCCTGAGCAGGGAAACGAACCCTGCAGGGCCTGGCCTGGGGCAGGGCTGAGCCTGCCCTGGGGCTGGGGGCGGCTGCTTGCAGGAAAGGCCTG
Source organism: Sorex palustris (assembly GCA_028565675.1). Lineage (NCBI taxonomy): Eukaryota > Metazoa > Chordata > Mammalia > Eulipotyphla > Soricidae > Sorex > Sorex palustris. The sequence goes on along the minus strand of JAOXYA010493045.1, from coordinate 4,753 downwards.
GCCAGCCCTGCACTGCTCAAAACCAGGGCCTGCCTGGACAGAAGGCCCTGTGGGAGGCAGAAACCCCACAGCCCAGGGACCTCTCTCAGGGCCCCTTAGCCAGTGGGGAGGGCCCAGGTGCCCTTTCTCCTGGGGACAGCAGGCCTGTCCCTTTCTGACCTTCCCCTCTCCAGGACCCAAGGAGCGGGAGAAGGGCCCCCGGGAACACCCCCCTGCTATGTGTTTCTGCACTGTAGCCCTGACGCCACATTCCAACAGCCCCCCCCCACCCCCGACCCCGTCCCCACCCCATTAGCCCTGCAGGTGTCCCAGACCCAGCTCTGTCCCACGGACTGCCACCAGGTGTGTGTTGACCTCTGACCCAAGCATCCCTCTGTTCTTTATGATTTGCCATCATGAGGTGCTAAAGTTGACCTTAAGATTCTGGCATTTCTAGCACTGGGGCTGTGTGAAGTGGGTGGGGGCATCTCCGGCCAGGGAGAGGCCCCATCCGACCCCAGGCCTGCGGATGGGAACTACTTCTTTATTTGGAACCGGGTAACCCAGCAGGAGGGAAGGACAGGCTGTGAGCAGAAACCACGGGGTTTCAGGGGTCCTGAGGAGAGGGTGGACAGCCGAGACCCAGAGAGACACAGGCAGATGCGGCTGCTCCCCAGGCCAGGAAAGGGGGTGCCTGCACCTGGTGGCCAGCTTCTTGCTGGGGGGCCCTGTGGACACCATGACCTTGGCCTTCCGATCTTCTGAACTACCAGCAAATCAACAGGTTTTCTTAAGCTCCTCAGGGTGTGGTTGCCTGTCACCAGGCCCCAGGAACCAAGTTTACCATAAAACTGGAAAACAATTTTTGGGGGCGGGGGAGGGGGAGGGGGGCTCCCTCCTGGCTCTGTCCAGGGATCACTTCTGGATCAGGGGACCATCTGAGGTGCCAAGGATTGAGCTCGGATTGGTCATACAGGCAAGTCATCCTCCGTGCTGTGCTATGGGTCTGACCCTCCCAAACTGGAAAATAATTTTCAAACAAAGACACCCTCCAGGGCAGGGACAGGGCTGCCATACAATGTGAGGGGCTGGTTTTCATCCCCAGAACCCCCAAGAAAAACCCAGCTGAAATACAGTCAAGAAACCACCCACACATTTGAACTGTTTTGAGTGTTGTGGCCACAGGGGCCCAGCAGAGCGGAGGGCATTAGGGGAACCCCCTGTTTGCTGAGATTGGGGTGGGGGACAGGCCCTGGCCTGGAGGGGAGTGCAGAGGCAGGGTGGGGAGTCTGAAGGAAGTGGAGAGACCACCACTGTGGGAGTTGTGGGGCGCTAGGGGGGCTGCTTGGCCCAACCCCACCCCCAGGCACCAGGCACCCCCAGCATAGGCACCAGTACACTCGCAGCCCAACACACAGAGGACAAAGAATGGGGCAGGGGGTGGGCTGAGACAGGAGGACTGATCAGGTGCTGACAGGGGCATGTCCCATGTGCTGGGGGCGGGGCCGGACCTGCCGTGCAAGCAGTTCCTCTCCTCTGGTCGGACAGACACGCAGATGGCTGCACACTCACTCACTCACTCACTCACACATGCAGACTCATACCACCACACTCAGACACGCAGACCAGGCAAGCCTTGGCAGATACCATCCCCCCCACACACATGCATGCGCGCGCGCGCACACACACACACACACACGCATGCGCGCACACATACACACACGTGCACGTGTGCTCACATTAACACAGATGGGATACATACGGGCACCCCCCAGACCATAGACATTGGTTCAGACATCAGGAGACACGCAGTCTCTCTCTCTCTCTCTCTCTCTCTCTCTCTCTCTCTCTCTCTCTCTCTCGTGCACGTGTACTCGCATTAACACAGATGGGATACATACGGGCACCCCCCCCCCCCCGACCACAGACATTGGTTCATGAACATCAGGACATCAGGAGACACGCAGTTTCTCTCGCAGTTTCTCTCTCTCTCTCTCTCTCTCTCTCTCTCTCTCTCACACACACACACACACACACACACACACACACACATGTGCACACACATACAGAGCCACGGAAACTTAGGCAGAGCTGTGGAGACAAAGGGGCTTTGAGCCAGCCAGCCGCCCCAGAACCCAGACATCCCAGCTTTGCAGCCCCCCCAGGAGCCCTCTGAAACGCCAGGAGAAATTCCTGGGATATTAGCTAAATTTCAGACACAAACATTCCGGTCTCCCGCTCCAGATGGGACGTGGGTGGAAGGCTGAGCCACCCTCCCCCGCCCGGCCTTCCCAGCCCTCCCAGCCCCTGGACCCCACTCCCGTGCTCTAGGAATGCCGATGGTGGGCTCGGAAATGGGGTCCGGGAGAGGCGGAGGACCACACTGGGCCGGGAGCACTGGAGGAACAGCGGCAGGCAGAGATGGACCTTTGGAAAACGTGTTCGGTTTGGGCCACACTCCTCAGTGCTCAGGCTTCTTCCTGGCTCTGCTCAGGAATCACTCCTGGAGGTGCTTGGGGGACCATATGGGGTGTCAGGGATCAAACCTCGTCAGTTGAATGTAAGGCAAGCACCCTCCCTGCAGATCTCAGAAACCAGGGCGGAGCTCAGTCCCGGGCCCAGGCCAGGCACCCCAGCAGGGATGTGGAGGGGAGGCCACGGGGCCACCTCTCCCTCTGCACACACAGCTCCTCTCAATTCCGTTCCAGTTCAGTGTCTGTTCCCAGAGACAAACCAGCCACCTCGGCCTCTCATCTTTCCGGAAACACCTGGCTCTTCCTTCTCCCCTAGAGCCCTGGGCTCTGGTCACAGGCACTTCTTGATCTGCACAGTCGCTGTTGGAATGTGCCTCCCCTGGGCTGGTCCAGAAGTGAGCTCAGGGATGTGTCTGTCATGTCCAGCAGGGGCTCTGCACGGCAAGTCCTGAGCTACCTGAGGCCACATACATGCACAGGAAGAGCCTCTGTTTTCACATCTGTGAAGTGATCTGAATTTGCATTTCCCCTAGGAAAGCCTTTTGGGAAGGAACTGAACCTGAAGAATGTTGGTGAGTTCTGGTGGAGACTGTGCTGAAACGTTATAGCATGAAACCCTCACTAAGGGTCCTATAAATCATGATGCCTAATAAAACACACAGAGAGAAAAAAACGATAATTACTAAAAAGAAAGGTTTGGGGCCACCTCAATGAAGCCTCAGGAGTGATCTAGGTTCCCCAGAGCGTGCCTGATTTGGGTCGGGAGGACCCCAGGGTGAACACGCTCCAAGAGTACTCAGAGAGCTTCCAGAAGTGCCTGCGGGGGCCCAGCTCTCCCAGCCAGAAGTCGGGCTCCTTCCTGTGGATTGGCGTGACTCAAAGTCCCCTGTAGTCATCAGTTATTCAACATCAAGCCAGGGCTGCAGCCACCGTCCCTGGGTGGGACGCTTGCCTTGCACCAGCTACTCTGGATTCAGTCCCTGGCACCACTTACCCCGAATCCCACCAGGCATGACCCAAAGCAACAACAAAAACTGCAATCCAGGGGCACATGGCCTGGAGATCTGCATGTCTGCCCCCACTCAGCCCTCTGAGACCGTGCCTGCCTGGGGAGGATGGCACAGAGCAGGCGCCACTCTGGAGCGTGTCTGAGGGTGGCCTGTTCTGTCCTCTGGCCCCAGACCCCTCTTCTTCTGGCCGTGAGAGATCTACAGCTTCTGCCCAGGACTATGGGTACCATGACCTCCTGCCAGGTGGCTGGCCATGGCAAATGTCCACTTCTCTTTATCTTTTGAGGGGTGGGGTGGAGAGCGGGGGTGATGGAACACCTGGAGGTGCTCAGGGCTTCCTCCTGGCTTTGCATTCATTCCTGGTGGACTCAGAGGACCATATGGGATGCCAGGGATCAAACCCAGGTTTGCTGCCTGCAAAATGCCCCCCCTGCCATCTGTCGTTCCAGCCCCAACCATCCACTTCTCTGAGCCCCAGGTCTCTGGATCTTCCTCACCCCATGATTTTTCTTGACAATGAAGTGGTTCCACATTGCTGCGACTCCCAGTGGTGCTCCTGGTCCCGGACAGGCCCCATGCTGGTGACGAGGATGCGGTAGGCCTTCCCAATGTCAGCGGGCCACATGCCAGAGCCGAGACGCGGCTGTGGTGGGGGCCTGCCTGCCAGCCTTCCACCTGGACAATGCCTGCTCGGCCAGAAGTAGCTTGTTAGGCGGGAGATGTATGTCCTGTCGTAAAGCGTTTCCGAGCTGAGCTCCTAATTGTGTTAGCAGAGACAGACAGCTGTTTATCCTCATCACTCTCCCATCGCTGTCTTCGGCAGGGCCCACTGGGCCCGGCCAGGTGTTTCCTCGCCTCTCTTGCTGAGAATTTGGGTGGGCTGCGCAGCCGCCTCCAAGCTGTACCCTGTGGTCAGTGGGCAGTGGTGCTGGCAGGGACTCGAGATTGTGCAGGGCACCCCGGGGACGCAAGGCAAGTCCCATCCCCCCATCTGCTCACCAATTTTCATACACTCCATAAAAGTGTGATTCACCTTTCTTGGGGCTGTCCTGTGAGGCAGGAAATGCTAGTGTGTGTTGGTCAGTGTATGTTAGTGTATGCTTGTCAGAGTATGGTACTCGTGCACGTTGGTGCACTTTGGTTAGTTAGTATGTTGGTTAGTATGAAGGGTCTCATTCTCCTAACTCTGAAAGAGCCTTGAATATGGCACTTGTAAAAAAAATCTCAGGGCTAGGACGAAGGAGACGTTACTGGGGCCTGCTCGAGGCAATTGACGAATAACAGGATGGT
>JAOXYA010493031.1:0-15178 GCA_028565675.1 Sorex palustris | reverse complement strand
CCCCACCACAGCTCCCCCAGGTTTCTCTCCCTCTCTCTCTCTCTCTCTCTCTCTCTCTCTCTCTCTCTCTCTCTCTCTCTCTTTCTCTCTCTCTTTTGGGGAGTATTATGGTTTCATGCAGTTTTTAAAACTCACAATACATATCTAGAGCCATAGTACAGTAAGGAGGGCTTTTGCTTGAACACGGCCAACCTGGGTTCCATCCCCGGTTCCTCCTGAACCTCACCAGAAGTGACCCCAGAGAAGAGTCAGGAGTAATCCATGAACACTTCCAGGTCTGTCTCACAAACACCGCCCCCCAAATGCAAAACAATACCTTCCACAGAGCTCACACATTTCTCATCAAGTCCCAGTAGCTCCCTCAAGTTAATATCAGCTCCTGAACTCCAACCCCAGACAGTGGGGGATCTGAGTAGGCCCCTAAAATGAGTGGGGAAAAAATGAATGGGAAATGTAGTGTGTTGAAGTTGAATGGAACCTATCTGGTTATTTACTGAGGAGGCACTTCCTGGGGCAAATTGTAGGGAGAGAACCAAATTGATTGGCCAGAAAGAGGGCAAACTTTGCGTGTCTTGAACCAGGGCATCCCCGGCCCCAGACCCTCAGGAGCTGCCACCCAGGATGGTCTCAGGCCACACAGCAGAATGGTGACCCCAGAGGAAGGCTCCTAATTTTTCGGTACCCGTAGCTGTCAGCCATGTGGTTGTGTGGCCCTTTGGTAGGGGGCAGGAATGACAAGACAGTCACCCCTGAAAACTGCTGGGCCATAGACTAGGACAAGACCACAAATTCCTGCCAAGTCCAAGAAAAAATTGCCATAACCACTGGACACCCGGTCATCATCCTGGATTATTTGGGGACAGTGCTGCCTGCAACAGTGGGTGGTGAAACATAAGCTTCGTTTGATAAATACAGTATTTGAATTAAACACTGCTTTGCAAAAGTTCAGGAAGTTCTGTCGTCAGGGTCAAAGAATGCCCTCCAGTGGGTAGGGCATGTGTCTTACATGTGGCCCCCCTGGGTTTGATTCCTGGTATCCTAAATGGTCCCTGAGCATCATCAGGAGTAATTCCTGAGCACCCTCATATGTGGACCAAAAACAAAACAAAGAAATTCTATTGATAGTGCTTTTGGGGGTGGGGTAGGGGAGGTTATTGCCTCGTTTATGGCTATTTTCTTTAGCATTAGGGGGATGTGTATGTGTGAGTGTGTAAGTGTGTGTGTGTGTGTGTGTGTGTGTGTGTGTGTGTGTGTGTGTGTTGCTGTGCTGGTGGTAGAACCCAGGACCCCACCTATCAGAGCAAATGCTCTAAGGCTGACCTAGATTCCTGACCACTGGCAATTTAAATGCTTAACTATAGAATCTTATCTTATTCTTAACCAATTAATTTTGTTTTTGCTTTGGAGTCACACTCAGTAGTGCTTTGGCTTATTCCTGGCTCAGTGCTCAGAGATTACCCCTATAGATACTCAGGGGATCACATGGAATGTTGAGATTGAACCCTGGCTGGCTGTGTGCAGGTAAATGCTTTACTCATTGCGCTATCTCTCTGACCCCTAACTGTAGAATTCGACTTTTCTAATATTAGATTTAAAAATAAACACACAGAGTGAGAGACAGCTGAACTGACAGGTGTGCATGCTTTGTGAGCAGGAGGCCCGGGTTGATCCCTGATCACACTGCAAGGTCCCCCTGAGCACAGAACTAGAAGTAACTCCTGAGCACTGACAGGTATGACCCTGCCTCCAAAAAAACCATAAAAATAAAATGAATATGCAAACTAGTATTATCAATAAAGCCTATTATTATTATTATCTTTGTGTCAAGCATTGAATCTAGGACCCCACACGTACGAGACATGTGCTTCCCCTATACCATAACCCTACTCATATGTGACGCCTTTGGGGAGGAACTTGGGGTTCCCTGCAGTGCCAGGGGGGCCATGCACTGGGCTGCAGCATGCAGAGGAGGTACTCAGCTTGTCGCACTATCTCTCTAGCAAAAATGCTGTTTTGTATTTCTCCTTTAGTGATAGTCACAAAGTATTTCTCCTATTTTCACCTTTCTCTAGGTATAGAAAGACTAAAGACAATCGGACCAGAATAGTGGGAGGAAGTTAAGCCTGATAGAGGTTTCAGATGGAGAGATGGAGATTAGTAACTGCCTGGTTCCTTAGGAAGGTTCTGACACTCCGTTTTCAGGTGCCACTAAGAAGCCAAGAACCTGACGTAAATAAGAGCAGAGAAGCATCCCTGCTGTGGGTAAAATGTGATGTAGTTAAGAATGGCAAGCAAGGGCTGGAGCAATAGCACAGTGGGTAGGGCATTTGCCTTGCACGCAGCCGACTCGGGTTCAATTCCCAGCATCCCATATGGTCCCCCAAGTACCACCAGGAGTGATTCTTGAGTGCAAAGCCAGGAGTAACCCCTGAGCATCGCCGGGTGTGACCCCCCCCCCAAAAAAAAAGAATGGCAAGCAGCTGAATCTTCCTAGGTGTGGCCGTCTTGGGCTGAAAACTGTGGAATGGGGGCAGGCTGTTTCCTGCCATCAGAAATCTCAGCAACCCCCACCCATATTGTCCAGCAGAGAAATGGTCCAGCTTCACAACTAATAAAAAGGAACAGGGCATTGCTGAATCTCCCCAGGTAGACCCAACCAGGCTGATAACTCTGAGGTCTTCTTGGAATGGGGGCGGGCAGGTTCACCTATTTGCCTGTTGGCACTGCAGCCCACAATCACTCCAGAACCCTCCAACAGAGAAGTTGTCCAGCTCTACAACCCAACACACCAAGCCACCAAGTCACTGAATAGTTCCAGCTCCATAGCTCCTGGAGAGACATCTCCAAATGTCATAGTGCTATCAGCCCAGTAGGACCACAACAAATCCAATGAGAAAGTTGAGTAGAAGCCACCAAGCTCAAGGAACCTAAGTAATAGCACAGAAGGCTCAACCAGCTCCAACTAGCCACATAGATCCTTAGACAAAGACTTTAGTAACACCATTGTGAGATATAATAACAGTAGTCACAAATTGACTTTTACTATCTGTCTTTTACTAATTCCATTTGTCTTTATTTTGTAACATACAGTATAAAGTGAATCATTTTGGGCCTGAACTTGATAAATCGCAGTACTATATGACTTTTTAATTTTTTTAAAACTGTGATGGAAAATGAGATCCCTGTAACAGGATAGTCTGAAGTAGTGAAGAGGAAAAAAGGTGAAAAGAAAAACTAATATTTGATAAGCCACCAATCTCTGCCAGGCCTGGGGCTACTCAATTTGCATGTGATCTTATTTCACTCTTTCAAAAGGTAACTTGGAGTTGGTCCTTGTTGTATATACTAGGACCATGGAAAGAAAGAAACCTAGGTGAATAGCTTATTTTGCATTCAATGAATCCATGGGGCTATCCAGATTTTAACACTGATGAAGTTAGATCAAAGACCAGGATCTCCAACTGCAGCTGGTTTGAGGGTCACAGTAGATTCTTTCTCAAGACCACACCCTCCTGATCTTTCAGGATGGTCTGGGGCAGTCCTCTCTGTTCTCCTTCAGGAGTCAAGTAACAGAGTCCTCATAATCCTATTCTTGCCCAGTTCCTTCTAGCCTCCCACTCCCCAACCAAGATGCTGCTAAGACAAGAAAGGGCATTGCCACTCTACTCATAAGACAATTGGGTCAGCTGTGGGGGGAGTTTTCTTGAGCTCTGAGTTCCTAGGAACTGACTCTTCACAGTGAAGGAAGCTTGCACAGAATCTGCTGTAAGATTATGAGGAAGGTTGAGTTTTTAAAACCTGACATATTGGTGCAGCTATTCCAGCTAGAAAATCGTTCAGACTCAGTGCTAAGAATACAGCAGCAAGCAAGATAACTAGGTGAATTATTTGCCTTGATGGGCAAGATTACCTATCAACTTTATTTCTTCTACCTATAAATAATTTTAATTTGGGTTGGGGTGGGCTGAAATCATGGTTGAGGGTTTTGCTAAAAAAAAAAAAAGAAAAAATTTTAATTTGGGAGGCAGGGATCAGTGGTAAAGTACGTGTGTCACTTGTATGAGGCTCTGAATTCAGCATCCAGTAAGCAAATATTAAATTCCTATGAAGCTGGTTTTTTTTTTACTTTTGATTCATACCTAGGATTATTCAGTGGTTATTTCTGGCAGTGCTCAAGGGACCATATGGGTCCATAAAGTGAATGCTCAGTGTATATTGGTGGAATGTATCAACATTATCCTGAGTGTGCACTGTGTAACGTCTCTCCTATCTATGGTACTTCCCGCCTTGCTAAGTATCCCATTTTTTTAATGTCTTTTGACTAAAAGAATTTGATCTAGTGGATTTAATTAAAAAATGAATGCAAGACCAGCAATGAAGCTTAGCAGTAAAGCACTTGCCTTGTGTGTGTCAGAACCTTAGTTCACCTGAACCTGGTCCCCTGAACACTACCAGGAGGATTCCCCAGTTGTGATGAGCACCATTTCAGGTGATGAACATCACCTGAGCATGAGCACCCCCAAACAGAAACAAAATGAATGTGAGAGTATTTTGTAAAAGAAATGGCAAAGGGTTAATTATGGAACCAGTGGGCTCACCCGAGCCAGGATAATCCAGGTGACTTCCTTGAGAGCAGGCTCATGAGTCTGTGGTAAAATTTGTCTTTTCTTTTCTAGAATTCTCTTTCCTGCATCAAAGAGCAACTGACAAGAGAAAGTTACAAAGTTCTTTGGGGCCCACAAATGTGATTACAGACTCACAGGAATGGAGAGAGGTGTGGTGCTCTGTCCAGATTTGGACCAACACATCCATCACTCAGCTGCTAGCCAGGCTGGCCATTGACTGCTCATAGCAAGTCATTGAATCTCATCTTGAGCGACAGGGAACTACCTCATGAAAATTATACTCTTCCCTGGGGACAGCTCACAACCAATGATCACTGATACAATAATACAATGGTCTGCCTCCATTGCATCAATTGGGATCATTCTGAGGGTCCTCTCAGACCCAGAGCTCCCATTAGACCCCTTAACACTTTAGTGGTAAAAAGACATTGTGAATTAGCCTCTCCTTCTGCTCACCCAAGAATGTCTGGGTTGACTAATCTCAGGAAAGATGCCAAACTGACGAAGCTCCCAAGTAGTCTGGTTTTTCAGGCTGAAATCTCTGGGTGGGCATCCTCCCGCCACCCCACCCTACCTCACCGGTCTGTTTCCAAAAAGATCACTCTCCCTGAAGAACTGTGTTCCCTCCACAGAACCTGTTCCAAAGTCAGAGAAAGTAATGATATGAGCATGGGATAACCCATTATGGATGGAGGCGGTTAATGGTCCCAGCTAAATCAAAAGCAGACAGGCACTGGTAGAGACTGGCCATTCTACAACTAGCCACTAGAGGGCCGGGTATCACAGGCCTACCTGCTCTGCTGCTTAGAGACAGATTAGTATCCTTCTCCTGGCCATACCTAGTATCAATGTCCACACTAGAGGAAAAACCCATTGGTCTTTTTCTTGACCTGTTCCGTGGGCATCAGCATCCTAGCCAATTCCAATACCTCCATCACGGAGTTCTTCATGCCATTCCATAGAAAAGTATTCCCATGAATCAAGGCAGCCAGAGTCTGGGTTTTTACGCACTGTTCTCAAGTTCGTAAGGAGTTCTGAAGATTGGAACTGTGAAGTTCTGAAGCTAGCCAGGACAGGTCTGACTTAGAAATGCAGAGAACCAGCACCATGATCTGTCCACTCTGTCATTTTCCTTCCCTACTCCAAGACCTGCTCCCCTCATTGCAACCAAGTTAAGTCATACAGATTTAGTTGCGAATAGGAAACTTTCTGGAGTCCTTTCAGTTTTGATTTGCAGTGCCAGGGATGAAACCCAGGGCCACTTCTTACTGCTGAGACACATACCTGGCCCACTCTGTAACCATTTTTTTTTCTTTTTGGGTCACACCCAGCAATGCACACGGGTTACTCCTGGCTCATGCACTCAGGAATTACCCCTGGTGGTGCTCAGGAGACCATATGGGATGCTAGGAATCAAACCCTGGTCGGCTGCATGCAAGGCAAACGCCCTACTCACTGTGCTAATGCTCCAGCCCCCCTGTTGATTAACACTTTGTAGGTTGAGGGAAAAAGTTAAAATGTCTTTTCCCAACATATCCTTTTTTATTTGTTTGTTTTATTTTAGGGCCACATCCTGCAGTGCCCAGGGCTTAGTCCTGGCTCTGCATTCAAGGATCACTCCTGGAAGGGCTTGGGAAACCACATGGGGTGCCAGGGATTGAACCCAGGTTGACCACATGAGAAATAAACACGTTATCTATGACATATTGCTCCAGCCCACCAACATAGACATTCTTTAAATTATTTTTTTAAACTTTATTTAAACACTGTGGTTTACAAAGTTGTTCATAATACAGTTGTTTTAGGCATTCAGTGTTCCAACACCAATCCCACCACCAATGTGCTCTTCTCTCCACCAATATCACTGGTTTCCCACCCCCACATCCCAAGCTTGTCCCCTTAGCAGCACAAAATGGTTTACTTTATATTGCTTGTTACAACAAAATGGCAAATGGAATCATCAAAGAATTGTTCCGTAAAAGAAAAATTGTGAAAATTGTTATGTCTCACATTGGTTTTATTGAAGTCATTGTCCAAGGATTTAACGGAGCTGTTTGGAGCTATCTCAGCCTTCTGTGTTGTTGTTTTTGCTTATTGAGCATAGTTGGCTTCTATGTAACTTTCCCATCTAAAAAATTTATCATACTCCTACTAGACTATCAGTATTGTGAAATTTGGAGATGTCTCCAGGAGTGTAGAAATGGACCGATTCTTTGGGTTGGTGTACTTTGAGATTAGTCCTAAAGCTGTGAGTCTGGGACATTTATATGCTGTAGGCCTTGAGGTGTGGTGGGACTGTTGAGGGTGGGATGGGGTGGCAGGAGGCTGCCCCCCCAACTCTGAGAAGACCCCAGAATTTTCAGCCTGGAGACCAGTCTACCTGGGAGTTTCGTCTGCTTAACATCTCTTCTGAGATTAATCAACCCAGACATTCTTGAAGGAGTAGAGTGAGTTGTTGGGGAGAGGGAGGCTCTGAGGAATAAAGGAAAGAGTTGAATTTTACAAAGCCAGGAAGAAGGCAGGGAGCTGGGAAGTGCATTTACATCTCTCCCAGGAGACTCTTTGTATCTCTGACTGTGATGGCAGCAAGGCCTGGACTACAAACACTGCCGATGGTCTTGGAAGTCACACTCTGGTCCCTGGTGGTCAGGTTTGGAGCAGATGGAGATTACTTGAGCACTGGGGCTACGGACATGGGACTGGACCACATCTATCTGCGCGATGAGGCATGACAGTGGGCTGTAGGTGGCCTCACCCCGAGAATTCTAGGTTGGGTAAACCTGGGAGTTTTTGCATCTCCCACAAAAACTCTGAAGTTGGTTGACTCACCGACACAGCAGAAAAAGGGAAAATCAATTTCATTCAATTTGAATGACAAAAAAAGTTAAGAAAAATGTTATTGCCCTTGTTATGAAACAAAGCAAGAGGGTTCCAGTATTTGAAGTTCTGCTATCGCAATTGCAAATCTTGTCTGGCCTGACTTTTGACTTAATGAGCCTCAGGGTATAAAAAATAATGAGAACCAGACTTCAGGAAGAATAAACCTGTTGAGAGTCATCCAGTTGCAACCAAAGGCTTATATAATCTTGCCCCCTGCCAGAAGGAGAATAATTGAAACAAAACATAAAATAAAATAGTAGTCTTTTAAGAAGTTGCTGAGGAGTTAAGCAATGCAATACTTCATTTATTTTTTTAATAATTTTTATTGTGGGTGTTTTTTGGGGGGGAGGTAGCACATCCCGTGGTGCTTTGGGGTTAATCCTGGCTCGGTGCTCAGGTGTGACCTTTGGCAGTGCTTGGAAATATTGGAGATTTGTGCTCATGGGTAACTCCTGGTGGGACTCTGGGGGCCTAATGTGGTGTCAGGATTTGACCCTAGGTTTGCTGCATGCAAGGCACGTGCCCAGAATAACTTTTTTAATACTATTAATATTGTATTAATATCACTGTACTATCTCTCCAGTCCAATGCTGGAGATTTGAACAGGGTTTGGCTGCGTGCAATGCAAGTGCCTAAACTACCATGCTACCCCTCCAGCCCAAGTGCATTGTTTCATTTAATCCTCACAGTATGCCTCTGAGGTAGACTGAGAAGTCAAGTAATTTACGTCCCTTACCCAAGGTCATGAGGCCAAAAAGTAAAAAAACTAGACTGGCTGGACTCCAGGCTTGTCTAGCTTCTATAGACATTCACTCCCTGATATCTAGTTCCTCACTCACTAATCCATGAGGCCTGATCTATACTCTGATAATGAATAGTATTAATAAAGTTATTCTGGTACTAGAATAGATCTAGTAGCAATTTGAAGAACAAAAGCATCTTAGCATCACAGAATGCTTGCACTGGCAGCTGGTCTGGTTAGGAAAAGCAAAAGCTTCAGAACCAAATGGATGGGAAACCAGTCCAGGCCTTGCTATTCACTCCCTACCACATAGAGCCAGTTATTCAAGCTCTTTGGGTCTCGTCTTTCACATATGTACATCACAAAACATATAACATTTTCAAAACTCTGATGTGAAGGTGAGTAATAACATTACAGACAATAATCTTTCTACCAGTTGGAAATTATTGCTCTGGGCAAGACATTGGTGCTGAAAATAGATAAAGTGATATGCATGATACTCTTTCAGTAGCAATATTGAAACCACAGTGTCTAAAGGGGAAAAAGGAGAGAAAGAGAGAGAGAAAGAGAGACAGAGACAGAGACAGACAGAGAGGTGTCTTCCATAGAGGTAGGTTTGGGAGGGTAGGTGTGAGGGAAACCAGGAACATTGGTGGCAGGAAATGTGCACTGGTGAAGGGATGAGTGTTGCAACATTGTATGACTGAAATCCATGAACAACTTTATAATGGTGTAACTCATGGTGATTAAAAAATTTTTTTAAATAACTCTCTATTTTTATTTGTTCAAAACCAATTACATAATTTGTGGGGCTCAGTACAAAATAAAAACATGAGGCTCCTTATTTGAAAAAATTAGGCAGATGGATCTGGAAAGATACTACAGTGGGTCGGGCATTTGCCTTGCATACTGCCAACCTGGATTTGTTCCCTGGAAGCCCAATATAGTCCCCTGAGCCCTATTAGCAATAATTACTGAGCACACAGCCAGGATAGGAGTAAGAGTTGAACACTACTGGGTGTGGCCCAAGCCCCACCAAACTTTGAAGAAAAGGAAAGGAAAGAAAACTTAGGAATTTTAAGATGGTGACAGAAGTAGATTGAACCTAGCATCGAGCACTGTAGCACTGTCCTCCTGTTGTTCATCGATTTGCTTGAGACTTAAAAAAAATATTTTATTTTATGCTTGGGTTTTGGAGCCACAGCTCATGGTGTTCCTGGATCTGCCCTCAAAAGTCACTCTTGGTGGGGTTTGGGGCACCATATAGGATGCTGGGGATCAAACCTGGGTCTGCTGCATATGAGGCACATGCCCTCCCTGCTGTGCTATCTCTCGGGTAATGTGGAGCACCGGGTCTGGCAGCACATCGGTGCCTGGCCAGAGCAAGTGTGCAGTAAATGTCAACTTTCTTCCTCTCCTGAACACTGTTTCGAGCCCTTCTTTGTAGAGGAGGAAACTCAAGTTCAAAGAGGGGAAAATGCAAGTGAGTGACAGAGCCAGGACCACAGTCCAGAACTCCTTTGTTCTCATCCAATGGTCTTTACCTTAGTATTTCCCAAGTGTGTTCTGCAGGATGTTAATAGACCATGACTAAATATTCCCATCAGTAAGCAAGTCTGCAGAAGAGTGGGTTCGGGCTAGAGAGGCATCTTTTACAGGGTTCTTCAGAGACATTTCTGTGTAACTTGAATCTCCAAGACGAGGCTATAATGTAGAACATTCCCCCAAAGCATTTGGTATGGAATTCATTCTTAGGAGCATATTAAGCATCTCTTAGAACTCCTGAAATGTTGCCTTTATATGGCTGCAGGGCAGTGGAAACTTCCAGAGGTTTTGTACTGTGGGGTGAGGCTGCTCTTATTCTAAATTAGAAGCAAACATATTTCTTCAATAGGTCCTTTCTATTGGCATTTATGACCTGGCTGACTTGTGAGCCTGAGGAAATAAAAGTAATAAAACCCAGACTCTGGGAAGAGTATACTTGTTTAGAGCAATCCAGTTGCATCCAAAAGGAGCCGATTACAATCTGGTCCTCTCCTAGGAACAGGAATATAGATGCAAACACATGCCAACATGCCAAAATTCCCCCCATCCTCAGGAATTTGCTCAGTCACCACATTACATAAGTAACAGCTAAAGCCCCACATGAAGACGTAGAGGATGCTGGGAAGTCATGATCTGCACCCAGCTCCTCCACTCAACAGCCGTCTGACCTAGTCTGATTAACTCATCTGCACAATCCCTTCCCTGTTACACCAAATTAACCTATCCCTTTATTGAACTACCATCCATTTTCATTTCACTGGTAGACCTATTCTCATGAGGACATTGAGAATTCTGCAAACCTAATTTGAAAGTCAGCAGAACAGATGACCTGATAGTTCCTTTTAACTCTGGATGTCTGGGATTCAAATTTGTATGTCATTTTTGCACATTCTTGGCTCTACCTGTCAATGAAAGTTCCTAGCTCTATGAGACACGCATAGAGTCTAATTTCTGGGGGGCCCAGAGTGATTTTCTCTCTCTCTCTCTCTCTCTCTTACTCTCTTTCTCTTTCTCTTTGTTTTTGGGCCACACCCAGTGATATTTAGGGGTTACTCCTGGTTCTCTGTACTCAGAAATTACTCCTAGCAGTGTTCACTACACCATATGGGATGCTGGGGATTGAACCCAGGTTGACTGCAAGCAAGGCAAACAGCCTATGTGCTGAATTATAGGTCCAGCCCTCACTTCTCTTTTTTGAGGGGGAGAAATTTGGGCCACATGGGCCTGTGCTCAAGACTTGCTTTTGGCTCTGTGCTTAGGGGTTGCTTCTAGTGGGTTGCTGGGGATTGAGCCTGGTGAGTTACATGCAAGGCAAGCACTCTACTGGCTGTACTATTGCTCTGGCCCCCAGAGTGATACTCACATGCTATCTTGCTGAGATTCCCAGACACACTGATCCCTCCAGGGCTCCCAGTATACTGAACCTACCCCAATGAGCAAAGGAAACCTTTCTCCCACCCCCGTGCTCGACTGTTGGTGTTGGTACATGGGCTTCCAGTAGGTGATATTTAGGCCTTTAGCTCCAGCGGTAGGGCATTTGCCTTGTACGCAGCCAGCCCGGCCTAGCCGGGTTCTATTCCTCCGCTCCTCTTGGAGAGCCTGGCAAGCTACCAAGAGTATCTTGCCCACATGGCAAAGCCTGGCAAGCTACCCGTGATATATTCAATATGCCAAACACAGTAATAACAAGTCTCAAAATGGAGACGTTACTGGCCCTGCTCGAGCAAATCGGTGAACAATGGGAGGACAGTGACGGTGATTCACAGGATTATTGTTGGAGGCGAGGGTGTGTTCCAAGCAGTGTTCAGGAGACCTGGGGACCCCTCCCTGCAATGCTCACCTAACCTGAAATTCATACCCTTGCAATTCTCACCTGCAATTCATACCCTTGCGAGTGGTTCAATGCAAGGGTATGAAGACCTGGTGCTGCTCAGCCCTGCAGTGCCAAAGATTACCCAAGCCACCCTGGTGGTAATTGGGACCCTCCTGACAGTGCTCAGATTATGTGGTATTGAAGACCAAACCAGAGTCACTGCATGCAAGGTGTGTGCTTTAGTATCTGCGCCACCTCTCTGGCTCTGGACGCACAGTGGCGAGTAAAGCAGCTCTTCTACACCTTGCTGACTTCTCATTGGCCCTATTTCCATAGATTAAGAAGTATAAATTTGGGGAAAGGTTGAGGGTCAGGCTGCAGAGAGGACAGGAAACAAATCTGCATGATGAACCTAATGATGAGCTTTGACTCACTTCTCTGATTTTGAAGATCCCGTTAGTACATTCACATTGCCTCTTCCCCTCCCTCATAGCCTCTTCCCCTCCCTGTGCTCGGGCTAAGTTCCTTCCCAGGGGTTGCCTAAAGTTCTCATGAGAAATGCTGTGAACTGGATTGATAAGCTCAGATGTGCCTATTTGAGTACCAGAAAGATAGATGCTTTACATACCGAAGGCCCACATTTGATCCCTGGCAAACATGTTCCCCACATACAGCTAGGAACAGCCCTCTTTTCCATTACAGAGCAGAGGGTCACAATCCCTCCCTGCTTACTACTTACTGTGGTCTCAAAACAGCAATAAAAAAGTGCTTGCTTGGATCCTTTTGGAAGCAGATGCCAAGATGGATGTCTAAAGTAGGAGTTTATTAGAATACCTGTGAGGGACAAAGGGAGCAAGAGGAGGGGAGGTGGGAGAGCCATCAGGTGCAGTGCAGGCCTGACACCTCTCTGTGAAAGGGGCAGGAAGGAAGCTGGGGCCTCAGCCTGACTGCAATGTGGTTCTGACTGGATCCGCTGAGAGGGGCATAACTGCTCGCCAGGGAAGCCTCACACAGGACTGCAGAGTCGGGCTCTAGTTAAGCTGTGGAACAGGAAGTCCATGGTCACCACGGAGAGAGAGGCGGGCCTTCTTAAAGGGGCTGCGGCTACAGTCTGCGGGCCACAGACTCTTCCCCGCGGTGTGGGAGATTGGAGCCATGCGCTGCTCGGGCCAGGCAAGCTGGACATGTCCACACCTGTGTTAATTCAGAAAGATTTCATGGCAGCTCCAAGGGAAGCCTACGATGCATATTTATTTACTTACTTTTGCAGTGGTGGGATTGAACCAGGGCCTCACACCTGCAAGACAAGTGCTTTGAGCCACACCCCCAGCCTTTGATTATGCATATTTATGCCAAATATCAATTGGGGTACTTCAGCATGACCACAGCTATGCCCTGCTGAGTGGAATGCCTGGGTTCCAGGAGGTGTCAGGAGTGAGTTTTATCGCTCCTGTCAATAGTCGGTGTGTTGGAATAGCCACCGTTGGAGCTAACACTGCATCCCGCTCAGTCCTGAAAAGAATCACCCTTTAGGGCCTCAGGGAGAGTGTACAAAGAAGGACTCCTTCCCCCAGAGGAGCTCAGAGGAGACCTTAGACTTTCCTAATGCCACTCATTGGATGCTTCCAGGAGGAAGGCGTCTCTGGCAGGTTCTTTAGTTGCCAGGGAGGTTACCAGAGGCCTTGAAACTGATCTGGCAGATGTCTCTGATGTCTCAGTGGCCTGACTCTCACCATACTCCACCCCTCCATAGTCCTTGGGCCAAGATTCAGGCTCAACACCTGTTGTGGCTCCTGGCTATCAGTCCAAATCTCAGAGCATGAAAGGAGAAACATGGGAAGAACTGGAAAAGAGATTTTTGCAGCTAAAGAGATAATATAGTAAACTCATGCAAACCATGTCAAAACTCTTCCCAGTTAATCAGCTGACAAGAGAGATCATGTCAGTGGCGGGGGTGAAAGCAACGTTGGCGGCGACACCTAAGCTGTGCCTCTGACTTCCTGGCTGACCTTTATCTCTCGGTACTCCTTGGACCTGTGCTCCTTGGCTGTAACCCACAGATCTAGGTCAGCCATGTGAAAGTTCTTCCATTTGAGCAGTCTAAAATTTTAACAACTTCCCTAAAATAATTTTGGAAATGTCTGTAGAGAGGCACAAAGAAAGAGGGAGTGTATGAAGGAGAGAACCCAGGAAGAGTTTAAATAAAACATACGAATAGGTCAAAGCTATAGTACAGTGGGGAGGGCACTTGCCTTGCATGCAGTCAACCAGGTTCAATCTCCAACATCCCATATGGTCCCCAGAGCACTTTCTGAGTAACCCCTGAGTGGAAAGCCAGAAGTAAGTCCTGACCACCACAGGGTATGCCCCCTCCCTGCCAAAACAAACAACACATAGTGTAACCCAATTGAACCTAAGCTAATCTCAGAAGTATTCATTGAGTACAGGGACCAAGAACATCTCTGAAATGGAACCCATTTCAAGATCAAGACATGCTGAAAATGATGGCTGGAGGAATCAGTCGGGATGGGAGATGTGTGCTGAAAGTAGATAATGGACAAAACATGATAACCTCTCAATATCTGTATTGCAAATCATAATGCCCAAACATAGAGAGTATGGGGAATATTGTCTGCCATGGGAGCAGTGGGAGGGTGGGAAAGAGGGGGTATACCGGGGATATTGGTGGCAGGGAATGTGCACTGGTGAAAAGATGGGTGTTTGATCATTGTGTGATTGTAACCCAAACATGAAAGCTTGTAACTATCTCATGGTGATTCATTAAATTAAAAAAAAAGAAAAAGACATGCTGATCATGCATGTGACTGTTCTTCTTATAGAACTTTGCAGCAAGGTACAGACCATCTGAGGAGGAAGAGAGCCCCATCTGTCAGCTCTTTCTAAAGATCTGAGATTGTGATACATACATACGTTCCTTTAACATACCAACACCCACCCCCACCACAGCTCCCACCACCACCCAAGTTGCCAAAGCAATGATGGAGCTTCTTCCCATTTTTCCTTTTAAAAACAAGCCATCTTGGGGCTGGAGAGATAGCAGAACAGGTGGGGCATTTACCTTGCATGTGGCTGACCTGGGTTCGATTCCCAGCATTTCATATGGTCCCCTGAGCACTGCCAGGAGTAACTCCTGAGTGCAGAGCCAGGAGTAACCCCTAGGCATCGCTGGGTGTGACCCAAAAAGCAAAAAAGTGTATTGGTGGATTTATTTTTCCCTTTAGGGAGTATATTTTAGGATTTTTACTGTTGTTGTGTGTGGAGGTGGGGTGCTACACCCAGCAGAACTCAGGGCTTATTTATGACTTTGTGCTCAAGAATCACCCCAAGTCAGCAAAGCAAGCACCTTACCTGCTGGAGTCTTTTGACAGCCCTGTTTAGGGATTTAAAGAATAGCAAGCCATTCCCCACTATCACTCTCATAGTGCTCCCTCTCTGTCCTTGGAAATGACCACTCTGCACAAAAACTGAGGACTGAAAGGAAGTAAATTAATATGCATGATACCCTTTTGGTAACAGTATTGCACACCACAGGGCCTAAAAGAAAAGAGAGAG
>JAOXYA010493026.1:0-15178 GCA_028565675.1 Sorex palustris | reverse complement strand
CACAGGGGTTACTCCTGGCTCTGCACTCAGGAGTTACTCCTGGCAGTGCTCAGGGGACCATATAGGATGCTGGGAATTGAACCCAGGTCGGCCGCGTGCAAGGCAAACGCCCTACCCTCTGTGCTATCTCTCCAGCCCTGGAAAAGAATTTTTAAGCTGAGAAATGAGTGTCAAATAATGTGAAACTTCTACTTAGCCTATCCTTAAATAATTTTATCATTTCCTAGGGCATTCTGTGATATTAAAGCTGACAAAAGGCTGCCAGAAAGTCATTCTACCTAACAGTGTCAAATGACCAGCAAAGGATGGTTGGGGGAAATAATGTAAATTATCCACATGCATGTGTACACACACACACACACACACACACACACACACACACACACACACACACCGTCCTACTGGTTATCTAAATAGCCGTAGGTGCTTCTTCATTTCATTATTTTTTGCCCTTGCTCTGTCCTGTGCCAACCCACTTACAATTTTTGTTTGTTATATTAATTATTTAACACTCCTCTTTTTAGAAAAGAATCTTCCTTGGACATAGCTCCGCTTATCTCTACTTCTTTGGAGCAGCGTCTGCTGGGTTCAGCCCCAGTTTATCCATTCATTTGTAGTTACATCCCGTTTCCTTCTGCTCAAAAATGGAGCAATGATAGTCCCTAGAGTAGAGTTGACTATTCAACTTTCTGGATTCTATTAGCCCAGATCATTTCCTTCCTTCTTAGACTTCTCAGATTAAAGGCAACATGGGCAAAGCTTTGCAAGGTTGGGAAGCCAGGTAGTGAGAAACCCCAGTTTCAAGAATGGCTCTATTGTTTCTGGAGAGCATGGATGTAACTCCCCTTTGAAGGCACTCCTAATTGCCACAACAGCCAGTGTTAACCTTTGATAGTGAACGCAAGAAATGCGCATGCACAGTGTGAGAGCAAATGCCAGTCGCCTCTGTCCCTGTTACCTACCATGAATCACAAGTAGATGGGCTCTGAATTAATGAGCTCTCTGGACTTCGAAAAGACTTAGCATTCCTATAGATAGTAACATCTCATCATTGTAATTTCTGCCCAAAGTGGACATGAATATATATTCTTCTCAGGTCTTCCAAGGCAATTGTTTCATGAGGACAAGACCAATACTCTGCATTTGAAAATAGTATTTCTATGTTCCAAATCCCCCCCTGCTGGGGAACTGGAAAGATAGTACAGCTGGTAGGGCACTTGCCTTGCATACAGCCAACCTGGGTTCAATCTCTAGCATACCACATGGTCCTGTAAACATAGCCAGGAGTAACCCCTGAGCATCACTGGGTGTGGCCCAAAAACAAAGCAAACACAAAAATCAATTCACCGCCTAGAACTCTTAGATTTCAGTTAAGGTTGTAATTTGGAGATTATTTTTCATACTGTCAGCTCAAATAAACAGTGTTTATAGTCATACTTCCTCTTTAAAGCATATATATGTATATATACTTTAAGTGTCCATTCTTCTCTGTGTACTAGATATAATATACCATAGTGTTCTGCTTGTGGCAGTCATGCTGCAATAACAAATCACTACAGAGGGTTAAAACAGTAGTACTTCTTTCTCTTTCACATTACATGTCAATGCTGGTCTGTTCCTCTCCTGTTTGCTCCAAGAGAATGATTGAAGGAGTAACCCTATTTAGGACATGCCATTCTCATGACAGGGGAAATGGAAAATGGCAGAACGCCTCACTTCTGCTCCCCGTTTATTAGTCAGAGCAAGTCATATGGCAGTGCCTGATGTCTGTGAAACAGAGAAATAATAATTCTCTGACAGGGACCTGGAACAAATTATTGAGAGGCAAACAATACCCTCTAGCACAGATCCCCAGGTGGCTCTAGAAACCAGTGCACTCACTGGGACGCCTTAGTGAAACAGGGCGCCAAGTGTGAGTTACATTAGTGATGGGCACCAACTAGTCCCATTTCTCTTCTTCAGACACATGTTAGGATTACATCTTCCTGTTGAGCATGACATAAGATTCACATTCATCCCACAGCAGATATCTAAGCCATGATAATTCTGGTGAAAACTTTTCAGGATAATGTGGCATTCCCTTCCCCCTTCTGTGGTTTTTCTATAAATACCAATCACAGCAAAACCTCCATCCTTCTGATTTTTGTAGCGTCGGCCCTTACCAAGTCACTGGGATCATGTAGCCTGACTGGCAAATATCATTATGTGCAGTGAAGTCACTGAAATTTGGAGGGCTTATTACCACAGTAAAATCTGACCCATCTTGCCTGATACAAAATGCCATGCTAAATGAACCAAAACCCAAAAATCTTGGAGAGTGCTTACCTTGTACCCAGCCAACCCAGGTTGGATCCCAGGAACCCCATCTGGTCTCCAGGGACACCTTCCAGTAGTCATCCCTGAGTCAGCCAGGCGTAGGCCCTGAGCATCACCAGGTGTGACCCAAAAACTAAAAACAAATGAAAAATGCTAATATTTTGACAAGTTGGCTGACTAGCCTATATTGCTAGGAGCTCCAGACTTACCACAAAACTGATTTGTGGCTAGATACCTTGTAAGACTTCTCTTCTTTAAATTCTCTCTTACTCATTGGACTTAGAGAGTATAAATTCAAGTGCTGTCTATTATTTCTGATCCTACATGTTATGAGGGCCAGGAGCATGGGGGTTCTCAGTATTCCTCAACTTTATCAAACCTCTTTTTCCATTCTGAAAAAACTGGAATAAGGGACTGGAGCGATGGCACAGCGGGTAGAGCGTTTGCCCTGCATGCGGCTGACCCAGGTTCGATTCCCAGCATTGCATATGGTCCTCTGAGCACCACCAGGAGTAATCCCTGAGTGCAAAGCCAGGAGTAATCCTTGTGCATCTCCCGGTGTCACCCAAAAAATAAAAGAAACAAAAGAAAAATTGGAATAATACTTGTATCAGAGTAACATTTTCTGTAACACGCTTGTCTTTCATTGTGGGACTCGGGGTGCATCGTAAGGGCTCAATCGAGTTAGAGGATTTAGAGTGAATCTGTGGTTCCGCCCATCGTATTGTTCTCCCTCCATCATTATTTAGGTGCAGATTGGAGTCAAAGTGCTTTTTTAGCTGCTTTACATTAATTCGTTCTCTCTTTCCAAACAATTTTGAAAGGTTGGTGCCATGTTCATCTAACAGATGAGGAAGTGAGGATCTGGAGGACAGTAAGTTGCTCGTGGTCACCTGGCAGGTAGGAAAGCTAGGATCTAACCTCAGAGCTGCCTGCCTCTCCGCTCTGTCTCTGTAGCTCCTCGTTGGAGCACATACACGCAGTCACACTTAAAATAGCATAGATTCATTCCATTTTTTATTATTATTCACTGGCCATTATGGCTCTGGGATATCTCTTTTTTTGACTGCTGGCCCCTCAGACTGCAGACAGGCAGGCAGGGGTGAGCTGTCCTGGCATCACACTGGCATCAAGTCTGCTGAGCATATCTGCTGGTTCACAGATTACACCCAGCTTGATGCTATCAGGATGTACCAGTTGAGTCTTTGGGCCAACATCCTCCAAATTATCCTGGCACCATGTCAAGTAAACCCCAAGTAAAACCTAGCAGTCAGCTCACAAGCTCTTAGGGGAGGAAAGAAGAAAGTTTTATGTGGAAATATGGATGAATGAATTGAATTCTGTGCCAGAAAGCACCCTCATAAAGAGTTATATGAGTTGACGAGCTTAATGGAACCCTGGTGGGGTTTCCATGTCTCTATAAAAATATCCAGCAAGACCCTTTTTGGCTCTGTGGAAGATGGTGATCTTTCTCTGGTGACTGAAACCAGCCTTAGAAGATTTTAATTAAACTTCTGCTAAGTAAATATACTTCCTTTTACATTTTCACCAGCATATCTTATAGAGGGTGAATATTAATAGGAACTTGTGAAGCTGATGGGTAGAGAAGGGGGGCTGATGAGTAATGACAAACCACACAGTGGGGAATACCATGGAGCCTAGACTGTAAAGACTAAATTGAAGATGCACGAACAGAACCTTCACATCATCCCATTATGTTCTATATAACTGAGAGAACTGAAATATTAGCCCTTTGTTTGCTTCAGAGACTTGGCTATCTATACTGGCTGTATCCTCAGATAAAGTTGTAAAACACGCATAACCAATAAAAGCAATGTTGGCCCATGATCTTTCAGAAGTTCTTGAAAATCCACCAGGTCTACCATGGAACAAAAGATACTTGCAAAGTCCCCACTGGAACTTTGTGACATCAGTTTTTCATCATCTCCCAGACAGACCTTAGCCGAACTTTGTCAACCCCCAGGGCTAGGGATAAAAGGGGAGTGACCTCACAAAGACAACTGGATGGTGTTTGCAATTGAGAAGGAGGCCAGCCTGGCTACCTTCAGATCAAGCCATGAGCAAGGACAGGAAGGTAGGTAAAGCCTCTTCAATAACTAGAAATGACTGTCTCTGATACTAAAGAAGTTCCCTATAGATACTTTTTTCTTTGTTTTTGTTTTGAGGTCAGATGTGGTGGTGCTCAGGGCTTACTCCTGGCTTTGTGTTCAGGAATCACTCCTACCTAAAAGGGGCTTGGGTGACCAAATGGGATGTCAGGGATCAAATCTAGGTGAACCACATGCAAGGCAAGCACCCTTCCCATTGCATTATCTCTCTGGCCGCTCTCCATAAGCACTTTGAGTCAGAAAATCACATTGAAAAGTTGGATGACAGCGTGGCGTTTCTTTCCTCTAGTTCATGACCAATGAACATTCATGGTCTGGGAAAGTCACAGCCCTGTGGACGGGGGTCAGGATGTCAGGCCCAAATGTGCAGTTGCCTTCAGTACTTCTCAGATTTCCAGCCCATGCCTCTTCTTAGGGAAACAATATCCAGAGATGAATGAGTCCCACTCACACAAAAAAAAAAAGCACCCTAGCACTGTCCTCCTGTTGTCCATCGATTTGCTCAAGCGGGTCCAGTAACTTCTCCATTGTGAGACTTGTTACTGTGTTTGGCATATCGAATACATCACGGGTAGCTTGCCAGGCTTTGCCGTGCAGGCAAGATACTCTCGGTAGCTTGCTGAGCTCTCTGAGAGGAGCTGAGAAATCAAACCTGGGTGGGTCGCGTGCAAGGCAAATGCCCTATCTGCTGTGCTATCGCTCCAGCCCCATACACACACACACATATGTGTGTGTATATATATATATATATATGTATATATATATACTGCAGGATAAAGTATATAATTATGTTACCATCACCAGAACCAAGGTTTTCAGTATGAAAGAGCTATAAACATAAAGTGAAAACCTTGCATCCTTAAATTTGAACTGGAAACAAATGCATACACTCAGAATGTAATTTCCTCTTGAACAAAAGAATCAAAAAGTATCCTCTGTCAGTTTCTTTAAAGACAGTCACATTCCAGGAGCAGTGCGTAACCTGATATTGAGACCTCTGGTGTCTAGAATTATCACAAAAATGAACCACATTTTCTTGAAGAAAGAGCTAATTCCATGTTGGTTCAAGAAATGTATAAGATAAGCCTTGGACACTTTAGACTAGGGAGCAAGCATCGTCTCACAGGCACTCACACAGGGTTGAGTAACATAGAAACTGGCCTGTTAAAGCTTTTTGTAAACTTCCACTGGCCCAAAGTAGAACAATTTGAGCACCAAATAATAATAGTAATAATAATAATAAATTTAAATTGCAATGTATTAAATAAATGAAAACTCATGAGTTCATGATAATTTTTAAAAATTTATTGATTGGGCCAGAGCAATAGTACAGAGGGTGGGCACTCGCCTTGCATGCTGCCAACCTGGGTTCAATCCCCAACATCCTTTATTGTCCCCTGAGCAATGCCAGGAGTAATTCCTGAGTGCAGAGCCAGGAGTAACTCCTGAGCACCTGCAGGTATGGGCCCCAAACCAAAACAAACAAACAAACAAACAATTTCATTGATTATCTCTACCATAGTAAATACATTAAGTACATTAAATACATTAAAATTCACGAATGTGTCCTTTGAAGACTCTCTCAGAGTTTGCTCAGGCACCAACTTGGGAATCTGCAATTTAAAGAGTTGCATCACGAAAGTCCCGGTGTAAGAAAAATGACCATTCACGCATAAGAATATTGATGCTCAGAGCCTGCAATCACTGAAGAAATGAAGTCCATCAAAACCATGCTGAGAGGGGCGGAGAGAGAGGGGTGAAGGCGTTTGCTATTTGCAGTTCCATCCCCAGCTCCGCAGAGGGTCCCCTGAGGACCGCCGGGGGCTGGCCCACAAACAGAGTCTGGCCGATAGAAAGTCACGCGCTGGGGCTGGAGACTCACCTGGGCGCGGCCTCCCGCCCACCTGCAGGAGGGCCTTTGCGCCGGTCGCCAGCAGGGGGCGCTGCGAGCGCTGCGCCTCGGGGTGGGTGTCCGCGCCCGGGGACCCCAGCGCCCTGCAGAAGGCATGCCCTGACCTTCTCGCTCCTTTGCCCTTTGGACTTTAGGCCCCTGGTTGCGGAGGGTGGGGGGATTTGCTTTGCTGCAGACAGTTCGGGAAAGCCGGGGGGTACTGCACGAGCTCCCGGGGTCCCCGGGCGCGGCCTCCGGCCCTGCAGGCCCGGCCCCGCCCTCGCCACCGTCGCCGGGGACGCGGGTCTCCAGGGCAGCGCCTGGCACGCCGGGCACGCCGGGCGGAGGCGGCCGAGCGGGCACGAGGATGCGGGCGGCGGGGGTCGCGCCCAGGATCGCGCGCAGGTGACGGGCGGGCGGTTGCGGGTGCAACGGGGTGGGGGAGGGCCGGGCAGGGGTGGGGGCCGCGGTGGAGCAGGATCCCCCTGGGGAATGCAAGGGCCCCCTGCAGAGCCGGCCTTTGCCCGACTGAGGTCCAGGACCCCCGATCCGCCGGGTCTCCGCTTTGAGATCGGGTCTGGGCCATGGAAGAGAGAGAGAAACCCTCGGGGGTCCCATCAGGCCTGGCCCCCCTAGGGCGACTTTCCTCCACCCTTCACGAAGCAGCCTGGCACCTAGAGAGGGAAATTCCTTTCTCCCGGAACTGGAGGAGAGACCCCGGTTGGGGTAGGTGGGGAGGGACCCCTGGGAACGGGCCTTTTGTTGGTGACAAGATGCTCCTGAAGTCCCCAAATGACTTAGTTACTTTAGATTTACCAGCTGCTTCTTCCAGTTAAAATCTGGGAGCCACGGGAACCACATTCATTACATTCACCTTCAACGGCACGCCCCACTTTCTCATTTTCCCAGAGGTCAGTCCCTCACCGGAGGCACCGGGCTTTCGGAGCTTGGCTTGGTTCTCTTCCCTAAACAACCTCCTAAATGCCAAGAATAGATTAGTAAAATCATTGTCTAAGGGACATTGCTTTTCCATTCATTAAGTGCTCCCCCCCCCACACACACACCACACTCTATTTCATTCAGAGACACATTGCAAAACAATGAGAGATTTTAACTTTTTTTTTTCTTTTCAGGTCCCAAATACTGGGACTTGACCTCTTTACCACAAAGCCAGCATTTTAAGATAGTTTCTGTTAAAATGTATGAGCATTGGATGAATTTGTTGCCTTATAAAATTACCGGAAAGCTGCAGTCTGCTTATCAGCCATAAAAAAAATAGAATGCAACCTGTGTTTTTATAAAAAGAAACCGAATCCAGGGAGGTGGGGGGTGGGGGGGGGCGGGAAAGTCTGTTCGTGTGCACAAGTCTGGTCTTGGCAGGTGCTCGGAGTTAAAATGAAAAGCCTGCCGGGTGCCTTTCAGCTCCCTTTGGCCCGTTTTGTTTGTGAAGGTGCTTTCCTCTGAGGAGTTGAGGCAGTTCCTTGGAAACTGGCAACAAGGCCGACGTTATTAGCAGGTCTTGGAGTGGGCTGCAGCAGCTCGATTCAATCGAAGTTAGGATTCGCTATAGAGAAGGAAGCAGAAAAGCCCATTCACACAGATTTCCCCGTCATCTCTGAAGCGAAAGGTTTCTGTTACCTGACCCAGAAACCAACAAGGCAGTGAGGTAAAGACGGCAAAACTGAAGCGCTAGAGATGAAAGGGAGCATTTCAAAACAAACAAACGAAACCCCCACCCCATCTCCTTTCAATTCTGCACTGACCTGGCCCCCTCCCCAGAAAGTACCTTACCCCAGGGTCTTCACTGCAGCCTTTGGGCTGGGAGAACCCCAAGATGTTCAGACATGTACCTGGACCCCCAACACCTCCCGCCCCCGAAACACACACACCACTGCCTCTCTTTCCGAAGGTGAATAGCTTCAAGTCTCTCTACTGAATTGTTTTTTATCATTATTACCTTTCTAAAAATTAGCTGAGTGGCCAGAGTGATAGTACAGCGGGGAGGGCATTTGCCTTGCAAGCAGTCGACCTGGGTTTGATCCTTGGCATCCCATAGGGTCCCCTGAGCACCACCAGGAGTAATTCCTGAGTGCAGAGCCAGGAGGAACCCCTGAGCATCGCTGGGTGTGACCCCAAAAGAGGGGGGGGAAAGCTGAAATTGATTTTCACAGCCCACTAAATCACACCAGCCCCCCATAGTAGTCACAGCTGACAGTAGCTAAACTGTCTCCCTTTTTATACGTTCAACACTTAAAACTATTCTCTCCCCTTCTTCGCTCCTTTACTTTTCAAAAGTAAGTCCTTCCCCCAGATACCTGCCCCAAACCTGTCTTGCCCACAGATTGGTCTCGCGTACTGGTGCTCTGGGTATTTGCAACCAAGCCTTTGAGCAGGGCCATAATGGACCATTTGGCTTTGTCAGGGATCCTCTGCTGTAGGGCGTTGGAAGCTAGAAAAAGGAATGTGTTTCCAAGCCGCCATTTCATTTCCTCAATAAAGCTGCATTTCCTCACTCAGCCTGGTTATGAGCTCTGCAACAACCAGTTTCTAGGGAGAGAAAAATAACCCTCTCTCTCCCATCCACCTTCCCTTCCGCACAAGACGACAGAAGGTGTGTGCTAAAGCCTGCAGACAATGTCATAAGGTTTGGGGTTTTGAATTTTTGGTTTTTATTTTTATAACACAGCTGAATTTTTCCCTGACACTGGAACCAAAGTCGCAGAGTAACATAAATATCGTTTTTCCAGGTGATGCTTCTGGGAGGTGTGGCTGTCCACGCCCAGCCAGGAGCTCCCCTCAATTACGAACATGCCGGTTAGGTTGCCTTTTGCAAGATGAGCCAGAGTCAGCTGGTCCCCAAGTTCTCCCGGCGGTCTCCTGTTCACCACACCACCCGAAAGGGCCGCCCGGCTCAACCAAAGTTTCCTCCAGAAGACGTCCATCAGATTTCCAAAGACTCCTTGGAAGTGGATTCAGAAAGCCTCCCTGCAGAGAGCCAGTCCCAGCCAGATCAGGAAGTCTGGATACGAGGCAAGGATATGGAGGCGGACAGCCTGGAGGAGGAAAGCCCCGTCCAGGAGAGCCTGAGCGAGACGGAGGAGGAGGCCAGCAGGAAAGCAGCGCAGATGGCCAGCAAGGACCGCCTCCTGGAGCAGGGCCCTGGCACCAAGATCAGGTAAGCAAAGGGCCGAGCTTGCAAGGCGTTACAGACTCTTCTCTGAGCGATTACAGACAGCTGGCAGCTGGACGTTTTGCCACTGCCAATTCCTTTAAGTTAAAAATGATCGAGAGACCATAGAAGACCAATCCAGGTAGATTAGGGTGCTCTCATTCCTCAGGCTCCTTATTTCCTGTTCATCCCTTGGGGGTTGGCCCCACACGCTGACGTGACCTTGGAGAAGTCCCAGGAAGCTGGGTCTGGAAAAGCAGCCAGACTTGGGTGGCTGCGGAGTCGTTTGGGGTACAGTTTGGAAGGAGTCACTTGGCATGTCCGTAGCTCATTCTCCTCACCCAAACACCGCCTCCCCACTCCGGGGGAAGGCTGTGGGGATGAGGAAATGCACATTCTGGCGGTAGAGTCCTTTGTGAGCTTGTGAAGTTCAGAAAAGACCCACACCCCAGGGCTCATATGCAGATTTCCTTTTTTTTCTTTTTTTTTTTTTTGCTTTTTGTGTCACACCCGGTGATGCACAGGGGTTATTCCTGGTTTATACACTCAGTTATTACTCCTGGCGGTGCTCGGGGGACCATATGGGATGTTGGGAATCAACCCCGGTTGGCCACGTGCAAGGCAAACGCCCTACCCGCTGTGCTATCACTCCAACCCCCAGATTTCCTTTCTATGGATCAATATTTATGGCCTATAAATATGATGCTCTGGGGGCAGGGTGTTTGCCTTGCACACGGCCAACCCGGGTTCAATCCTCGGCATCCCATATGGTCCCCCGAGCACCGCCAGAAATAATTTCTTTTTTTTTTCCTTTTTGGGTCACACCCGGCGATGCACAGGGGTTACTCCTGGCTCTGCGCTCAGGAATTAGCCCTGGCGGTGCTCAGGGGACCATATGGGATGCTGGGAATCGAACCCCGGGTTGGCCGTGTGCAAGGCAAACGCCCTACCCGCTGTGCTATTGCTCCAGCCCCACATTGTAGTTTTCTATCATTAGAAACACATGCAAGTTGAGGATGTGGCTTAGTTTAAAAAACAAGAAAAAGAAACACATGTACCATCTCTATCACTGTAATAGAAGGAATCAAATAAGGGGTTGCAAGCTAAGATTCACTAAAGTAATCTAACTCCGAACCTGTTTTTGTAGATAAAATTTTATTGTAGATAAATTTTATTGACACAGTCACATTGATTCATTTCCTATGGTGGATTTCAAACCACAAAGACTGCTTAGTTATTTTGAGCAAAACTATATGTGTTTGTAAAATCTATAATATTGTAAATTTTTCCTTTTACAGAAAAAGTTTTCTTACCATTCAGCTAGTCAATATAATTGAACAGTAATGTTTTATAGATCTCTTAAATTCCTGCTCTTGATTAAAGGGAAATTTGGTTCTTGTGAAAACTGCTTTGCTAAGTTGTGTGTCTAGTGCCATAATAACTCAGCATATATGTCTTGAAAATTGCAAAACTGAATCTAGATTCCTCCAATGTGTAGGCACCACTTTTAAAACTGTTTCAATAAGAAAGCTCTCTAGTTTTCTGAAAGAAGAAAGCTGACTCCAGGGTGGTTTAGTCATGTTTATCGTGCCACTCACATATGCTTAGCTTGGGAAGTCATTCACAGGAATCTCAGCAAAAAGGAAGGCTGTTGCCTGATTTGGAGGTTTTGTTTCCCCTTATTGCAATCATGGCTCAATTTACCAAGTGAATAACAATTTGTGTTGTTATTTCTAAATCATAAAATGGATGATTTGATAAGTAAAATTACTTTATTTGTTCTCAACAATCATTCATGGTTAAACCTAGCATGTTAAGGATTTCAATAATTAGATTAAAAGCTGAGTGAAAGACAAGAGGAAATTCCATTCAGCTTTGATCAGTTTTAAAATCATGCTCATTCAAAAGCAACAAACACCTTCCTGATAACTGCTGATTTCATTTGATCATGCAAATATTTGAACCACTGGGGCATTATATCAGTATCCAACAGTGAGAAATAAATTCTGATGAAAAGTCCCATTCTCTACTCTTTCTAAAGTTGCTTCCTCAGGCTCATTAAGGTGTCAATTATGGCACAAGAGTGGGCAATGTGACCATTTTCTAGAGTGCTATCATGTTCTAGAGTGTAGCTGCTCAAATTGTGGGCCATGAACTAACCAGTTTGGCTTACCTGGGAATTAGAATTGCAGACTTGCAGATCCCATGCAAGACCTATAAAATCATTGCACTTTCAGAAGATCCCAAAGCAATATGTGTGCATGCATCAAGTTGTTCAAAGCTTGAGGTCTTGATCATGTATTCAGTGATTTCAATTAATGTCATTAACTGTGAATTTACCTTGGAAAATTTGATGTCTTCAAGTCCTCCCCACAAAATTTTTATTAACACATGATTATAATGTGACCGACTCTGCAGCAGGCTGTTTTCATTCAGAGTGACCCAGATGTGGGTGGTCAAGAGCCCTCCCTGCCCCAAGGGACTCAGCCCTGGTAGCTGACCTCCACTACCCAACCATCCAACATGCTGCAGGCCGCTTTTCAGACACTCAGGCCAAGCATCATGCAGGAGTGAAATCCCTCGGAACCCCGGTAATGGGGAATTTTGTGATCTTGGACTTTGGACTCAATGGGACCAGGAGCAGAGATACTCTGCCTGCTTCTCCCAGTCTCCAGCAACCCAGGGGTCACACCTATAAGCCACACCCTGCCAGCACCAGATAATCTCCTCATTGACCATCCTCCAGAACTCACAGCTGCTCCTCCCAGACGGGAGTATAAAATGAGGCCCCCATAACCATGCTACCGGACTCTGCGCTGGGCTGTTTTCACTCGGGGCGCACCAGAGGAGGTGGGCGAGAACCCTCCTTGCCCCAAGGGACCCAGCCCCTGAAGCCAATCTCCACTACCCAACCACTGCCATTCTCCAGGCCCTGCGACACATCATAAGACACTTCCTACCCGTTTTCCATAATTACCACATCATTTTTGATGGAGTTCAGACAGTAGGCAACAGATCATCACTTGATCACTTGATATTCTGTTACTCATTGATTTGCTTGAGTGGGCGCCAATAACGTCTCCATTCATCCCTGTTGTGCGCTAGCATAGCCTAATGGCATCTGCTTTTTCTAGGAACACAAAGAGCCTCAAACCGATCATTCAGGGTCTTGACAAAGAATGTAGGTAGGTGGCCAAGCGATCTTTTGACATCCCGTGGAATCCAGTTGGTAATGGCTCTAGTCTAGCGGTCATCTTCAAATCTCATTACGTGTCCAGTCCTTCTGATTTTCAATGCCTTGGCAAACGAGACAGTGTTCCTGATTCTTGAGCCTTGATGGAGGTCAGAACTCCGGATTCTTTCTCTCATTTGAGTGAAGTATGATACTCCAAGCACAGCTATTTTGATTCCTCTTTGAGAGACCCGAATAGATTTCTCACCCTGTTTTCGTAGGGCCCAGGTCTCTGAGGCATATGTTAATGCAGAAAGAACAGTGGAATCAAAGAGATGTCCCTGGAGCAGGAGGTTCTTTGTCCTCTTAGTTATTTCTTCGACACTCTTGAAGGTGTTCCAAGCCACTTTCTTCCTCCTGCTCAACGCAGGTGCCAGGTCATTCGTGATGTTGACTTCTCGACCTAGGTACACATACCTGTTGCATTCGGAGATGGTCATTCCATTGAGAGCAAATGGAATGTCAGGAAAAAGACTGTTTCTCATGACTGTTTCTCTCTTTGTGAGATTCAGCTGTAATCTGACCTTTCCACACTCATTGCTGAAGTCGGTCAGCATTTGTGCCGCTTGGATGATGTTTAGTGTTACTAGAATGATGTCGTCAGCAAAGCAGAGGTGGTATAGTTGCTGACCATTTCTCTTCACTCCCATTCTTTCCCATTTCAGTTGTCGCATGATATTCTCAAGGGTGGCACTGAAGAGTTTTGGTGAAATAGTATCACCCTGCCGAATCCCTCTCTTGACATGGATGATCTCTTCTTTGTAGAATGGTGAGATCCTGGTAGTTAGTGAATCCATAATACAGCTCAAGGAGGATCCTGATGTATTGAGTTTGAACACCCTGGTTGGCTAGGGCTTCAGTGCCCGCTTCTGTCTTAACAGAATCAAAGGCCTTCTTTAAATCAATGAACATTAGTCAGAGCGGCATCTTGAACTCCTGAGAAACCTCAATGAGCTTGGTCATCATGTGGATATGGTCGATGGTACTGAATCCTTTTTGGAACCCAGCCTGTTCGCATGGTTGTCCTTTATCTAGTGTTCTGCCAATCCTATTCAGGATGACTCAAGTGAACAGCTTGTAAATGACAGACAATAGGCAGATTGGGCTATAGTTGCCAATGTCGTTGATTTCTCCCTTCTTGTATAGTAGTAAAGTCCCGCTGGTTTTCCATTCGGATGGACCCTTGCATTCAGACAGGTAGCGTGTGAAAAGCTGAGCCAGCGTATTGATGAGTACTGATAGAAGGTTCTTCAGGTTTTCAGGTCTGACCTTTCTGGCCCGGGTGTTATTCATTTCTTTACTGAAGAAATGGCTTGTCAAATTTTGGAAGGGAGAAATTTGGGAACGACATATCCATTCTGTGGAATTTGGTATGTGGGCAGGTGGAATATGGCTATCGAAGAGATTTGATAATGGATAATGGATAATCTTCTCCATTGCCCTTCTGGAAGATGTGAGAAATCCATCAGGATGTCACAGGGCAGTCATCTTGGTCTTGTAGTTGGCAACAGACAACGCTATTCATTACTTTATTGAAGTAATAAATATCGTCTTTCACTATTCATTACTCTAATGAATATGCTGAATAAATTGGAAATAGCTGCTGTTTCCTTACCATAGTGATGATCACACATGATTACAGAATAAATAACCCAAATTATTATGGAAACCTCTACCTTGTCCCTATTGGAGTTACAACACTTGTGAGCTTTTTGTCTATTCGGGATCTCCAGTTTAAACATACATGTTCTTGATTCCAAAACATATTTTCTCAGGATCCTAAAACTGTGCAAGGAGCCACCAGTACAGTGTTCTCAACCCGTGCTCCAGGTTCATAGACATAACCTTAAGAGCTCAACAGTTCTGGGCCCAACAGGCAAACCCTTAACTGGTTCGAGCATTCATTCAGCTCCTGAGATGAAAGTCTCTGAACCTCCCCAGGTCCCATTGACCTAATGGGACCTAATTAGGTTTTCTCTGCAAGAGAGGTTTACTATCAGCACATTGCTTCCAGCTTCACAGTCTCTAGATGCTGTGGATATTCAATCATAATTTTTTTTCAAAATCTTATGCATTAATTGATATACAGTGTTTCAGATATGTCTACCTCCTTGCTCTCATACGCAGAATCTTCTTGGAGCACTCTGAGTCATTTCTGATTTTTCTGAGATACTTATTCATTCGTGTTTATATTTTAAAAGTTTTCAAACAAATTATTTTATTGATTCTGGATATTTTACTATTCCCTTAAACTTCTGTGTTTATGGTCCCCTTAAAATATATAAGGTATACACTATTGCATCTAACGCAAAAGGAACACATTGCCAAAAGTTTTGATAACATATTCCTTAAAGCATTCTAAGAACAGAAAATTTTCTTTCACTTTCTCTTTATAAATATATGTAGAGAGAGAGTGAGAGGCACATTGCTAGTTTTATGAT
>JAOXYA010492994.1:0-15179 GCA_028565675.1 Sorex palustris | reverse complement strand
TTTTCTGGCCTGTTCAATGGATTTTTAATACAAACATTTGCATACTGTTACATGCCACGTGCTTTCACATACAACCCTTCATCAAATATTCACAGCCTTAAGCAAAGTTTCAGACCAATGAAGCCATAAACAGAAGGCACATTCCTTTCAACAATCCTGCCATATAGGCACGGTTAAAGCTATTTTGCAAATCAGAGAATAAAAAACAAGGAAAAGAGGGACTGGATGAAGAGTTCAGGGGTTAAGGCACCTGCCTTACATGCAGCCCACCTGCCTCAATCCTCAATATAGTCCCCTGAGTGCCACCAGGAGCCACTCCTTAGAAAACAACCAAGCAGCCTCTGAAAACTACGAGGTCTCAATCCCCACAACACAAAAAGGTTGAGTAATTATCAAAGACCTTTATTTTAAATTAATGGACACACACACACACACGAATGCAGGTTTAGATTTTCCGGCCATATCTGGTGATGCTCAGGGATCATTCCTGCAGGGTTCAGGGAGCCATACCTGTTAGCCAACCTGCTGTACTAATAGACACATCTTTAGTGCATAGCTATTTTGTTGGCAGGGAATATGATTTTTAAAGAGAACACAATTTTCTTAAAATGTTACTTTATCTTCATTTGATTATTTGCAGTTCCAGGATCAAACCCAGGGTCTCAGACATAGAAGGTAAGTGCCTCTACCGCTGAACTACATCGCAGGCCCTATAAAGAGTTCAGATAAAAGACACGTACAAGGGCCAGAGTAACAGTACAAAAACCAAAAAACACAGAGCAACAACAGGAAGACAGGACTACAGGAGGGGCAGACACAGGGGGAAAGCACAGAATTTCGATCCCTTTTCAGTCCCTCTGCATCTTAATGGGAAAGACAAACCTTTCTCAGAAAGCAATTACTCTAAAATTCTCTCTGGCTATAAGCAGAGTGCATTCAAATGGCTGTTTCTCCCAGAGATGGGCTGCCGATTAGTGCAACCAACTTGATGGAACAAAGTCCACTTATTTCTATACAAGGGAAGACTGAGCGAGGCCCCTCATTAACAAGGGCAGAAGAGCACCACCCAACACAGAAAGCAGGCCTTTGAGGAGTTATTCCCGCTCCTGCCAATGCGTATCAATGTGTCTTCTTCCTCTGGTCTGATCGGCAAACCCGAGCAATGACGAATAAGCTGAAAAGCCCAGACAGAGTGATGGAAATGGGAGAGAGGAAGAAGAAAAATTCTAATACTGAAAAAATAAAATGGGGTGGAGTTCAAGCCCAATTCAACCAGCCTAATCAGTGGCAGAAAAAATAGAAGTACTCCTACATAAAAAAAAAAAAAGGGGCGTTGTTCAATGTCAAAGCAAATATTTTTTTCCCCTCAAGTGTAACTTCCTTCTTTGGAGGCTGTAAGTTGAGACAGCTGCGGGAATAAGAGGACAGGAGGAAACATAACAGACAGAGTTCCAGACTAGCTTTAGGGTAACAAGGAGGCTGAAGCAAATGAAAAAGCTGGCTTTTAATTTGAAAGTTTCCTATTTGGAATACTTACAAAACAAGGAAAGGCTAGCTGCAAGATAGTAGAGCCTTTTGGGGCTGGAACAACAGTACAGCGGGTAGGGTATTGGGGACTGGAGCGATAGCACAGTGGGTAGGGCATTTGCCCTGCACGTGGCTGACCAGGGTTTGATTCCCAGCATCCCATATGGTCCCTCAAGCACTGCCAGAAATAATTCCTGAGTGCAGAGCCAGGAGTAACCCCTGAGCATCACTGGGTATGACCTCCCCCCTCAAAAAACAAAACCAGTGGGTAGGGTATTTGCCTCGCATATGGCTGACCCGGGTTCGGTCCCCAGCATCCCAGGGATGGTCCCCTGAACAATGCTAGGAGTGATCCCTAAGTGCAGAGCCAGGGGAATCCCTGAGCATTACTGTGACCCCCCCTCCAAAAAAAAGCTTGCCTTTTGTGGAGCTGATCCTGACCCCTGTTCAATCCTTGGAACTACTCAGGGTTCCTCAATTACCACCAGGAGTTACCCTGAACACTAAGTAAGGAATAAGTCCTGAGCACTAACGGATGTGGCCCAAAAACCAACAACAAAACTAAGATGTCGATGGGGCTGGAGCAATAGCACAGCCCGTTGCCTTGCACGCAGCCAACCTGGGTTCGATTCCCAGCATCCCATATAGTCCCCTGAGCACCGCCAGGGGTCATTTCTGAGCACAGAGCCAGGAGTAACCCCTATGCATTGCTGGTGTAACCCAAAAAGAAAAAAAAAAGATGTGGATAAGGTATGTCAAAGCAATTACTTTTTTTCTTACTGTTTGGAGATAACAATGTTTAAATAGTAATAATGAAAGTGACTTCTGTTTCTCTAGGTTATTTCCCTGGGTCTGTCTTCCTTAATCATGATGGGGTTTTGGAGTATTAAGCGTTCGCTTTTCTTTAAGGCAGGCAACCCTGAAGCAGGCTGAGGAAGTCTTCGGTATGAAGCAGCAGTGGAGCCCCCTGGCCCTGGGGAGACCAAACCCAAAGCACAGCTCATTTTGAGAACAATACAAACCCAGTCCCCAACCTGCAACAGATGTGCGGGGCCATAGGAAGGTTAGGGAGGCGGCAGCACAGAGGTGAAGGCCCCTGCCACAAGTGTGGCC
The DNA here is from genome assembly GCA_028565675.1 of Sorex palustris. Taxonomy (NCBI): domain Eukaryota; kingdom Metazoa; phylum Chordata; class Mammalia; order Eulipotyphla; family Soricidae; genus Sorex; species Sorex palustris. The sequence goes on along the minus strand of JAOXYA010492994.1, from coordinate 12,539 downwards.
AGCTCTGGGACAGGCAGCTGGCCAGCTGGTGAGGTCCCAAACCTCACTGAGAAAAGACAGATCACAGAGCAGAGAGATTTCGAAGTGTGCAGCTTCTGGATCATATGGAAACTCTTTTTAATTTTTTCTTGGGGGGTGGAAGGGAAGGGAGAAGGGGTTGAGTCAAACTATGCAGCGCTCAGGGATTACTCCTGGCTCTGTGCTCAGAGGATCATATACAGTTCTGGTTCCAGGGACTGAACTAGGCCAGCCATATATAAGACCTTACCCCCTGTATTATTTCTGTCCCTTCACACATTTCTTATTTTTGTTGTGTTGGGGGGGGGGCAGTGTCAGGGATCAAACCCAGGTCTTATGCATGCAATGCAAGGCATGTGCTTTACTGCTAAGTCACAAGCAGAGCCCTGGCCTCAATTTTTTGTTTGTTTTTGTTTTTTGGATCACTCCTGGCTCTGCAATAAGGAATTACTTTTGGTGGTGCTCAGGGGACCATGTGGGATGCTGGGAATCGAACCTGGGTCAGTCATGTGCAAGGCAAATACCCTACTCGCTGTACTATTGCTCCAGCCCACCCACTCTCTCTCTCTCTCTCTTTTTTTTGGTGGGGGGGATGCAAGAATTTGAGTCACACCTGGCGGTGCTCAGGGCTTATGGCTCTGTGCTCAAGGATCACTCCTGGTGGGACTTGGGGGACATACGGTATTACAGAGATCGAACCCAGGTCAGCCTTGTGCAAGACAAGCACACTACCTGCTGTGCTGTCTTCCAGCCCCAGGGCCTCGCTGTAACTGCCTGATGGTCTGTACTTTCAGGGATCTGGAATCTTCTTGCTCAGCTGGCACATATCCCCCACATTCTTCCAACAATCAGGTCAAAATTCTGGGGAGGTTTATTTGACTCCCTTCTACTCAAGCCCTGCTCAGCTGACAGCAGATCATGTTGATTCGAACCACATAATCATCCTGGTTTTAGCTGTATCGCCACCACTTTCAGCTCTCAGCGCTCCTTGAATCACTGCAGCAGCCTCTTAGTTCCTACTTACCACTGTCTCTCAACTCAGGAGCCAGAAAGATATAGCTGTTAAAAAATTCCCACCCACATTAAAAGTCTAAATGCTTATTTACTAAATGCCCTTAAGAGGCTCAGGGTCTTGGCCTGTATCATTTTGTCTCATCCGATTTTTTTTTTTTTTTTTGGCAATACCTGGCTGTCTTTGGGAACACTCCTGTCTCTGTGTTCAGTGATCACTCCTGGCCAGTTTGGGGGACAATGTGAAGTGCGGGGGATTGAACCCATTTCATCCATGTACTGCCACACACTAGTCATGTACTACCCACTCTGACACCTCGAAACATGTTTTATCCACTCCTCATCTCTATTCTAGTCAGGGACCTTCTTGCTCATTGGGCACTACAAGAATGCTTGTCTCAGAGCCTACACACTTGCTGTCTGCCTGTGAAACCACCACCACATCCCAGCTCCAACCCCTGTGTTCTAAAGGTTTTACTCTCCATTCATGTCTTCTAAATCTTTTCTCAGAATTATCTGAGTCCACCCTTAACTCTCACCCCTCATCTATCCTTAGTACCCTTGGCCTTATCTAGGTATATTTTAGTACACGATGCAGCTATTTTCTTTATCTTGTTTACTGTCTGTTCAGTCTTATTGGAAAGTAAATTCTTGTTTTTTTTCCCCTTTTTATTTTGCATTTTACTGAAGGCTTAAATGGTGGTACTTGGGGGCTATACCTGGCTTAGAGCTCAATGACAGATACTGAGGTTAATCTTGGGGACGACAGAGCTCTGGGGATCAAACCCAAAGCTTACACTTGCAAAGCACGCACCCCAACCCTTCGAGCTATTGCTCCTAGAATGTGAGCTCTGTAAAGACAAGGACTGTGCCCATCTACTTTCTCACTGCTATTATCAGCGACAAGAAATAGATTCGGCATGTAATAGATACTCAACATATTTTGAATGAATGAAAGCTCCAGACGAATTCTTCCCACAGAAACACAAAGAAAATCTGACAAGTACTTCCATCTTTACATATAACGGGACCAAGAAGTCTCACTAGTGTTTGAAAATGGCTATTTTTTGTGTTGAGTAAATATCTACTTTCCTGACTCTGTATTCAGGGATCACTCCTGGCGGGGCTTGGGGAACCATATGGGATGAGGGGATCGAACCCAGATCAGCTGCGTGCAAGGCAAAAGCCCTTCCTGCTGTACTATCTCGCTGGCCCTCCAATGAACTATTCTATAAGAGGATTTTCATCATGTTCTCATTTGTGAAATAAAAAGACTGTACTAGATGACCTTTAAAAGTTTCTTTCAGGGCCCAGAGAGATAGCTCAGCAGGTAGGGCATTTGCCTTGCATGTGGCCAACCAAGGTCCAATCCCTGGCACCCCAAATGGTTCCCAGAACCTGCCTGGTGATACCTTAGTGCAAAGCCAGGAGTAAGCCCTAAGCACCCCTTACCACAAAAAGTCTCTCTTTCCAATTCTAAAATTCTGTGAGTTTACAAAAGACTGAATGAGAAACCTAAACATTTATTCAAGAAAATCTCAATCTCTCTTTCTCTCTCTCTCTCTCTCACACACAAACACATAAACACACACACAAAGACTGACAAATGCTATTTCCTATGTAGTAAATTTTATTTTATTGTGTGGAAAGGGTTTGGGTCATGCACCACTGTTCTCAGCAATCACTCCTGGCTGTGCTCTGGACCATATCTACTGCTGGGATCGAACAGGGTCAGCTACAAGCAAAGCAGGCACCCTTACCCCTGCACCATCTCTCTGGACCCAATGGAGTAAATTTAATAATGATCAAAGACTAAAGGTAAAGAAAATATCAGACACACAAAAAAAAGCATGTTATTTTAGAAATTATTCACCTTGTAGAAAAAGGGTTTTTTAAATCTGAGTAGGAGTATAAATTGGTTATAGCATTCTGAAAACCCTTCCAAAGCTCATGTATTCTCTCTCTCTCTCTCTCTCCCTCTCTCTATCTCCTACCCCAAACACCAGCCCCTGTTGATTAATTTAGTCACTGCTTGTTTTTGTTGTGTGTGGTAGGGTGGGGGGTAATGTTTGGGCCATTGCTGGCAGTACTCAGGGCTTACTCCTGCCTCTGTGCTCAGGAAGCATGCCGATGATGCTTGGGGCATACTAGGCTGTACTGAGGATCAAATCAGGGTCAGCTGCATTGCGGGGCAAGCCCCTTAAACCACTGATCAACCTACCTGGCCCCCATTCTACATTTTTGCTTTGGGGGTGGCGGTGGATGTGAGCAGAGCAAACCCAGGAGGCTAGTTCTGGCTCTGTGCTCAAACCCCTGTATGTAACTGGGGGTCCACATGTGGTGTTGGGATTTGAAGTTAGATTTCAAGGCAAATATCTTAATCTTTATGTTATTTTTTTCTTTTTGGGTCACACCCAGCTATACTCAGGGGTTGCTCCTGGCTCTGCACTCAGGAATTACTCCTGGTGGTACTGGGGGACCATATGGGATGCCGGGGATCGAACCCGGGTCGGCTGTATGCAAGGCATATGCACTATCTGCTGTGCTATAGCTCTGGCCCCAAATATCTTAATCTTTATATTATGTCTGTGCCCCACATCCATTCTGCTTTTATAAATACATTTAAATTATTTCCAATCTGGGAGTATCTCACATGAAGCTGCTGTAAATATTTTTGTCTTTTATTGTTTATAAAATCTAGGATTGGGATTACTGGGTACAGAGTAGATATATATTTAGCTAATGGGAATGTAAGTTGATTAGGTGAAGTGTTTGTATTTTTGTTTTGTTTTTAATGGTGCCAGAAAGGTAGTACAAGAGTTACGGCACCTGATTAAGTGCCAGGAGTGACTCTTGAGCACACAGCCAGGAATAGCCCCCAAGCACTGCCAGATATGTTCCACTCCCCCCTGCCCCAATCCATTTAAAAAAAAATTAGGGATGGAGAGATAATATAAAAGGAGTGATTCCTGAGAGCAGAGGCAAGGAGTAATCCCTGAGTATTGGGGGAAAAGTTTGAGACAGTTCAATGGACAAATCTCTTATTTTCCTGCTGCTGCTATTCTTAGAGAGGGCACAAGGAAACAGCTTCGTTTGTACTGCTGGAGAATGTGTAAAGCCGAGTCAACATCCAGTGGCATTATCCTTCACAAAGCACATATTCCTTGAGCCCAAAAAGTCATCTGTAGGTATTTCCACCACAAAATATACTGCCTAAACCACAATGCCTAAATGGAGAGAGGGAGAGGGAGGGAGGGAAGAAGGGAGGGGGAGAGAGAGAGGGAGGGAGGAAGAGGGAAGGAGGGGGGTGAGAGAGGGAGGCAGAGAGAGAGAGGGAGGGAGGGAGAAAGAGAGTGAGAGAAAAGAAAAGTGTCTTGCAGGCAGGGGGTAGCGGGTGATGGGAGGGAACCTGGGAAATGTACACTGGTGGAGGGATGGTTCTTGGAATACTGCACCATGCCTTTGTAATGATCTAAAAAAAATAATACTGTCTACAAAATGAGCAAGGTACTTTCTGTAGCAGCTGTGTTTATAACATCAAAAGTGGGAAGCAAGTTAAATATTCTTCAATGAAGACCAATGAAATATAGTCTTACACATTCACATAATGAAATACTCTGCAGATTGAAGAATGCAGGAGACACAGATCTATTCCCAGTACTACATATGGTCTCTGAGCCCCTGTAGGAGAGACTCCTGAGTACCGAGCTGGGAGTATCTCCGAACATTTCCAAATGTGGCCCCAAACAACTATATAACTATAACATAGTAGGTAAGAAGTTCTAAGAAACACACATATATATGTGTGTGTGTGTGCGTGCGTGTGTGTGTGTGTAAATATATGTAAATGTGTGTGCGCGCGCACAGGGTGGGTGGGTGGGGGGGGAGATGGGAGCAAAGCCCAGAATACTAACTATTATAAAGTATCTACCTTTGTGGCACAGAATATATAAAGTATATGAATGTTTGTTTATAAGTACACAGATTGTCTCTCCCAGGGAGGGAAAATGGGTGGCCAGGATTCAGGGGAGGGAAACTTGATTTTCACTTCATACACATTTTACCTTTGAATTTGTACTATGTGCATATATTTTCTATTCAGAATTATAAAAACAGCTATTCCTTTGCAATAGTTGTGGCTTACTGTAGAGTATTTGCCTTGCATGTGTAAGGCTTTGGTTTCAATTCCCAGCATCCAACTTCTAGCCCCCAAGAATAATTATTTTTCCCCGCCTTCCTTTCTTCCAATATTTCAATTCTCATATTAGGTGCTAACTCCTTACTTTTTCTTTGAGATTACTTGGGGGAATCTAGCCTACACACTGTGAAGAGGTTCAAGAAGTCCTTTTCAGGGGCCAGAGAGACAGGACAGGGGTTGTGCTTTCTTTGCACATGACTGACCCACATTTGATCCCAGCACCTCATATGGTCTGCTAATCCCTGAGCACACAGCCAAGAGTTAAGTCCTGACACCACTGGGTGTGGCCAGCTCCCCCTACCCCACAAAAATGCCCTGAAAAGAGGCTCATGAGGGCTGAGCCAGGACTTGTTGCTAATGCCCCCCTCTTCAGCCTCTGACCTGGAAGTACACGCCTTAGTCTCTTCTAAGCTTTCATGGGCTGGCAATGACAGTGACCTCAGAAAAGATCTACAGATAAGAGAGATAAGCCATGCCAATTCCGATGCCCATTTCTTGTCTTAGAGGAATACTTTGCGGTTAATTTTTTACATAACAACAGATAACCTAGAACACAGTGTTGTAGTCATAAACAAAGAATTCATTTAACTTATTTATTCCTTCCTGGAGCAAATATTTATCTAGCTTCTATTATGCACTGCGACTGGCAAACAGTAAGTTACAAAAACCAGTGAAGAAAATACTAAAACCCATTCCTGGACATGTAACAAATATTTACTGAGAGTTACGCTACGGGAGTAGAGACACAGTAAGGCTAGGTGCTTGCTTTGCATGCAGCCGACCCATATTTGATCACTAGCATGGCACATAGTTCACTGAGCAGCACCGGGAGTGACCCCTGAGCACAGAGCCAGAAGTCAGCCCAGAACACAGCCGGGTATGGTCCCCAGATTAATAAAACAACATTAATAAACCTAATATATATATTTGGGGGGGCTGGAGAATAGTATACAGTGCCTAAGGTTCTTGCCTTGCACATGGCTGACCTAGGCTCTATTCCCAGTACCACACAAGCCTTCCTGCCTCCACCTGCCCCCTTTGACACCACCCCCCATGACAGGAATGATCCCTGTGTACAGGTCCAGGTGAAAGTCCCTAAGCACTGCTAGGTGTGACCGCCCTCCCCCACTACTATCTGCCCTTTTTGGACCTTCTGAATCTGTTTCTTGGGGGAAAAAAAAAAACAAGCAATTCCTGCCCCTCTAATACTGCTAGTCAGAGGGCCAATATCTCAGGCAGGGGATGTGGCTCAGTGGAAAGCATATACTTGCATGTGTGAGACCCTGGGCTCCACCCCCAGCACCACATGCCCTGCATCCCCCACAATGAAAGATAGTATCTTCATTTTCCCAACATGAATGCTCAGCAATGACTGAGTAGAAGAAATACTCCAGTACTGGTTGAACCCACCAAAGATTTAATAGATCTCAACTCTTGAAGCCAAACGGCAGAACAGGAATTCATCTACTTGCTCTTCCTTCTTTCAAAGGTAAGAATCTCACTTTACTTGGGCTGGAGAGATAGGTCAGTGAGTAGGATAGTTATCTTGAATGTCATCGACTTGGGTTCAAACACCAGCATCCTACACGGTCCCCTGGGCACTGCCAGGAGTGATTCCTGAGTACAGAGTCAGGAGTAAGCCTTGTACATTGCCAGGTGTGGCCCAAAAACAAACAAAATAAAGTGTTTTCCAGGTGCAGTTCATACATATTTCAGTCTGGGGCATGAAATCTTTGTGGGGTCCTCTTTTTATTGCCTCCTTTTCTCCTACATCCTAAATAAAATGATTTTTGCAGGTTAGAGGGCTACTACTGTGAAGGTGCTCCAATTGGGTCATGCAGTTGGCCCCAGTTTAATTGCTGAGTACCACTAGAAATGACCCCTGAGTACAACCAGATTTCCCCTTGCGTACCCATCTCGCGTACCCATCCCCTCAAAAAAAAAAAAAGAGGAAGAAAAAAAAAAGAAATGGAAACTTAGAGCAATCTGTCCTAATGCTATGTAGCTAAATAAGATGAAGAGTCAGGATCTGAATCCAAATCAGTCCACCCCCACCCTGGGAATGTGAAACATTAAATGGTGCAGGTACTGCATTTAGAATACAATCGCAGACTAGAGCCAAAGTAGCTTGGAGGATTATTTTTGGTTGAGCCGAGGTCACTAATTTTATCTTGATCTCTTTCTACCAGAAAAATAACAGAAACTGTGACAAGGTTGCATACTAGTAGCAGAAAGATACAAAGAGCACAATGAGGCAGGAGGACAGAAACTGGAAGAGGAGCAGAGAACTCAAAAAGCCCAAAGCTGGGCCCCAGTGATGGGACAGTCAGCAGGCCACTTGCCTTCATGAGGCTGACCCTAGTTTGATCTCATCGCTGGCACCACATACAGTGCCCCAGAGACTGCCAGCGATGATCCCTGAGTGCAGAGACAGGAGTAAGCCCTGAGCACAAAACAAAAGAGTCCAAAGTTGCAAGGTTCTCATGAAAACATGTATCCTTTGTGTATTGGTATTTTATTGGTGAAAACAAAGCTCAGTTCTTTTAAGAACAGAAAAACTCAAACATGTTTTGGGGGGGGGGGGACTGTAACCACTAAAACGAGCCTGATACATTCTTCACTTGTGTTAAAGTGTTGTTATTTAAAATGTTAAGTAAGCATTTATTTTGGGGAGGAGGACTGGGGGTTATCCCAGGCACCTTAACCCTATAGTATCTCTAGGCCACTACCAATACTTTAATCAAAGTTTTGTTTGAACAACTGCTTCTAATTCTCTCAGGAAGTGACATTATTAGCTTTTATGTTAAATTTAGGAGAAATCATCAAGCTGCTTTCTACAACTGCTGTAACATTTTATGTCCTGACCTGTCATCCACAATGATTCCATTTTCCCCATCATCTCTCCAACCCCAGTTATTCTCCTTTCCTAGATAAAAGCTATCTTGGTATGGATGATACAAGTATTTCTCATGGTAGTTCTTTTTTCTTTTTGGAGCGTCTGTTTTGCAGTGCTGCGGATAAAGCCCAGGTTCTCCACATGCAAGGCATGAGCTCTACCTCTGATCGCATCCCTGCCCTTTCACAGTGGTTATGATCTGCATTTCTTTTATGATTCCCAATGACACTGCACCTTTTTACACAAGCCTGTTAGTTATTTGGATATTTTCCTAGGCAAACTGTCTATTCGAATTCTTTGCTCCTGTTTTTAATGGGGTTTGGGCTGCTATTGAGCTGCAATTCTTTATATATCAGAAACAATCCTGTTACCAGTTACACAATTTGCAAATCCACTCCAATTTTTTTTCACTCTCAAGTCTTTTTTTTTTGTTCCTGGGCTGCACCCATGGTACTCAAGGATTACTTCTGATGGGCTTATGGGACTATATGGGGTGCTGGGGATTGAACCTGGGTCAGCCACATGCAAGGAAAACACCTTAACTGCTGTGCTATCTCTCCAGCCTCATCAAAAGACTTTAGAGTGAAGTAATGGGAATGAAGAGACAGTAGAGTAGATAAGGTGCTTGCCTTGCACACAGCTGGTACCTTTGATCCCTGGTACTGAACACAGTCCTTTGGGCACCTCTGCAAGTAAGCCCAGTGTGTCCACAACTCTACGTTCAATTTAAAAACTAATCCCCCCACTCTCTGAAAAGTCTTTGATAAAAAATTTTAATTTCAATGGAATACAATTTATCTATTTTTTTCTTTGATTGTGCTTTTGATATATCTAAGAAACCAAACACTGTCTTTTAAATCAGTAAAAATATGTACTTTTAAGAAAACACCAGAGGAAAAAGTCGCTGCTTTGGGGCTGGGGAGACAATACGGAAGATAAGGAAGGCACTTGGCCCGCCTGTGGCTGCTTCTTCCGCGACCCCGGTTGGATTCCTGGCACTAGCTGTGGCCCCCTGATCACCGACCCAGTAAAAGCCTCTGAGTGCCACTGGGTATGACCTCCACCCCTACATCAAGGCTGGAGAGACAGTACAGGGGTTAAGGTGCTTGCCTTGCAACCATCATTTCTGGTTCAACCATCAATCCCAAGACCATTTATGCTTCCTTAAGCAAAGTCATGGGCCGGCCACACCTAAAACAGACCCAGGAACAGTCTCGAAGGCATGACCAGTGTGGGCCAAAAACAAAGAACAAAACACAACCAAAGTTGCTAATGTAAAGGCAGAAAACGTAGAAGACGGGTCCAAAGACGGTTCTGCGGCAGAAGTGCCTAACCTGCAGTGTGAGGGTGAGAGTTGGAGGCTGTTGCCAACCCCTGACTGAACAAAAACCCGATGGTTCTTGCTATGTGGGCACTGGCCTTCCCAGCAACACAAGGAAGCACATATGCACCCCTGACCCTAGCAACAGCAATAAAGGGAAGGGGAAAACTAGGAGGAGAAACAGTTACTGTCCTTCATTCTGGATTCAAAGCAAGCAACTATAAACCATATCCAACCATAAGCTGTATTATATGTGAATTCAAATTCAGGCACTGGAGAGATAGTACAGCAGGAAAGGAAATTGCCTTGCACGCAGCTCACCCCATATAGTCCCCTGAGCCTCACCAGGAGCGATCTCTGAACAGAGTCAATAGTAATCAAAGCAAACAAAACCAAACCCCAACTCCCTCCCCAAAAGAGAGAGCAGAATGGGTAAAACACTTGCTGCATGCAGCTGACCTAGTTCGATCCCTGACACCACTGGCCCGCTGAGCCCCACCAGGAGTTAAGTCCTGAGCGCAATCAAGAGCAGCACCAGGTGTGGCCCCAAATCCAACCAACCAAACACAACTACAAATAAAAAAGCTGCCCACTAAATCAAAAGCTCATCTGAGAGGTCACAAAGGGCATATCAGATCATCTGTATTATCTACTTTGCTCTTAAAGAAATTTATTAAAGATGGGATGTGTAAACATCAATTCTATTATTTGTTATTTTAATTTGGGGGTAGGCAGGTCTTTGTGTCTGTGCTTAGGGTTTACTTCTGATTTGGTGCTCAGGGATCACCCCCCCCACCACCCCCACCAGGGATCATTCTTATCAGTGCTTGGGTGCCAGGAATTCCAACCAGGGTTGGCCACATGCAAGGCAAGTGTCTCCCCTACTATGTCATCTCGGTGTCCCTTTTTGTAATTTTTTTGCTTTGCTTTCTTTTTTATTTGGCAGGTGGGGTGTGAGGGATTAGGATCATCCCCTGGAGTACTCAGGGGGATATTCTGGCTCTCTGCAGTGGAGAGATACTGGCAGTGCTGATGGGTGGGGCCATGTGATGTCAAGGATGGAACTGGGGCTGCAAGTGTGCAAGCCCTACCCTCTGTATTATCTCTCCAGCCCATTCTTGAAGTGTCCCTCTGCTTTCTGTCTGTCTGATCAGCAGCCCAAATTGCTAATTTAGGGAATACAGGAGAAAAAAGGAGAAATGAATGCAGCTCATAAAGTCTGCGGACACTCAGAGCCTATTTTACTTTAATGAAGAATGAAAAACTCGGGGCTGGAGCGATAGCACAGCGGGTAGGGCGTTTGCCTTGCACGCGGCTGACCTGGGTTCGACCCCCAGCATCCCATATGGTCCCTGAGCACCGCCAGGAGTAATTCCTGAGTGCATGAACCAGAAGTAACCTCTGTGCAATGCCGGGTGTGACCCAAAATGAAAAAAAAAAAGAATAAAAAACTCTCACCTTAGGTTGGGGCAGGGGAAGAAACTCACTGGAAAGCTGTATTTCCTTAGCAAGGTCAGAGAGAAGAGAAGCATGCTCAAGCCCAATGGGCAATGCTAAAGGGAGTGTTACTAATCAACACCCATGCTTGTCTTGTCACTGACACACTATACTGGTGTCAGATGGTTCACATCAGTTCTGTTCTCTAGAAGCTGACTGTGCTGTTAGCTGCACTCTTCACTGCTTCCTTGTAAAGTCCTCTCACTAAACCCCTCATACTTGCCTTATAGTAACCAATAGTCAAGTGGTTAAAGGAGAGGGTCTGAAGAACCCTTAGTATAAAGGTTAAGGCACTTAGTGATACCTCACCAACCCTGGTTTGATCAAATGCACCGGATATGGTCGATCCCTAGCACTGCCAGGGGTCACACCTGAGCATCACTTGGGTGCAGCCTAACAATTTAAAATAAAGGAGGAAAAAAAAAAAGAATGAGTAATATATCTGTTTGTTTTAGGGGTGGGACCAGAAAGAGCAGGTGCATCTCTGCAAGCATCTGAACGACCAGCCAGTATTAGCTTTTAATTAACCTTAGTCCTTTTGGAGACAGAATGGAGAAAAAGATCATCTGAAAGTTCTCTTAAGTGAAGTTTGCCAACACAGTCTAGAGTACAATCAGGCTAGGAAAGAAAGAAAGAAACAAGCGTTTCAACAGGAAAGGTTACTTTGGACAGCTCTGTGGAAGTCTCACCTGAAAGAATACAGGTATTATTTCATCCCCATGATTGAGCTTTGGTCTATTTTTAATCTTGCCATGTGATTAGGAGATTATGCACATTTCTGGGCACTGTTTCTTCTGGCACAAAAGTGGGGTTCGATTCCCCAGAATCCCATATCCCTCCTCACCGCCCGCCCATGCAATGCCAGGAGTAATTACTGAGCAGAGTCAAGAGTAAACCCTGAGTGTCACTGGGTGTGATTACCGCCCCCCCCAAAAATAAATATATACTGGCTCTTCTTGATATCTCTGCTGGTTGGAGAGAAGCACTCCCCACCTATAATGAGAAAGCCATAGACGTTTCTAACGATGTTAAGGAAATAATTCCTAGATTTAGCTTACTCAGGTCACTACAAAGTGACAAGAGAACTGCTTTCACTTTTAAAATCACCCAGGATTTATCAACTGCTTTAAATATTAATTGCCTACTCTTCACAGCCTGTAAACCCTAATTGTCAAGAAAAGTGGAAGAAAATGAGCTCACGCCCTAAAAAGAGAGCTAGGGAAATTATTTCAAGAAATTTTTGTTTTGCAATTCTTTCCATTGCCTATAATCAATCCTTCTAGAGGACAGAATAGCTCCTAAGATAAAATTACAACTTTGTCCCTTTGAGATACTGTATATAAGGGCCCTTTGAACTACAGATTCCTTATTAGACTAAAAAGATCTAGAATTAACTATGTTATTAATCTAGGACAGAAACAGCAGGCAATTCAAGAATATGGAAATACTGGTTTACCTCATTCAAACAGAATTAACCCCAACTAAGATTCAGTCAGATAGTTTGGTTTTATTAAATCCTGAAAAACTGGACCCCCTTTGGATTAACTACTATGTAAGGGGAAGGGACGTACCAAGTTATATTGAGCACCCTCACTGCC
>JAOXYA010492976.1:0-15179 GCA_028565675.1 Sorex palustris | reverse complement strand
AGCATCCCATATGGTCCCCTGAGCACCGCCAGGAGTAATTCCTGAGTGCAGAGCCAGGAGCAACCCCTGTGCATCTCTGGGTGTGTCTGAAAAAAGCAAAACAAACAAACAAACAAACAAAATAAACAAATATGTGGTCAGCGCTTGGCTGGGGCCCTGGTCTTCCACCTTGGAGGGGCGGGGGGTGGGACAGGCACCCCAGAAATGTGCTTCTCCCCTTGACGCCACCGCTTCTAAGTTTTACCGATAAAAATAAAATTTCCTGGGAGATTCTGCCAAAGAAAACGCCCTGGGCTCTGGGCTGGTGGGCATCTGAGACGGGTGCTCAGGGCTGCTCAGAAAGGAACCGATCTCGAGCCCTTTGGGGTGAGGACGCGGTTCTGCTCGGGGCGTCCGAAACGTCTGACCTGGCCCCTTGGGTATGGGGTGCCGGCTCTCCCCCCCGCCCCCAGCAGGAATGCAGACTCAGAGCTGTATAAGGCTTCCTGGCCGGATGGTCTCTGTGCTGCCAAGTCCCTTTAATCATCCCCGTCCTGGCAGCTGGTGGGGGAATGACCCAAAAGCTTCTTCACCCCTGCCCCGTCCTGCCTCAGGACCCCAGCAGGGGGCTCAGAGCAGCAGAGACCATCCTGGAGAGAACCTCCTCGTGCTGGACTTAAATTCCGATTAGCATCTTAAAACTTCATCATTCAGAGCTAGCGCGGATTTGCATGTCTCTTGGCACAGTTTTACAAATGACAGAGTCAGTCCTGGCTCTCGGCGGGGAACAGGGTGTCTGCTTCTGTGGCAGCCTGTCTGCCCGGAAGAGCAGAGTCCCACGGTCCCATCCCTGGTCCTATGTGACTCCCATCCCCCGCGCCTGGCAGGACGCCCCGGCATCTAGGTGGTCCACCAGCAAGAATGGACACCCCCAGCTCCCAGGAGAGACCATCGGAGTTCCACCCTCCCTGGGCAGTGGGCTGAGCGATCTCACTCTCCCAGGTCCGAAATGGATAGTAAACACAATAATTATACAGATAATTTCACCGATATTAGGAGTTTGGCGTCAGAGAGGTACTGCAGCGGATGGGACGCCTCTCTTGCAGGGTCTGCCCCAGCTGCGATCTCCCGCAGCCCGTGCAGTTCCCTGATGACTGCCAGGAGTCATCCCCAGGCACAGAGCCAGGAGGAGGCCCTGAGCACGGCTGGGTGTGGCCCCCCCAAACACACAGACGATTTATAGTAGACCTTTCAGTATCAATATTGCAAAGTACAATGCCCCAAAGGAGAGACAGAGAGGGAGACAGAGGCAGAGAGAGAGGGAGGGAGGGAGGGAGGGAGGGAACGGCATCTCGTTATCAGCCTTCCTTTTGATTACTATTATTTTTGTGTGTTGATTTGGGGGCCACACCTGTGATGCTCAGGGTTTACTTCTGGCTCTGCACTCAGGGGTCCCTCCTGACGGGGGCACAGGGGACCCTGTGTGGGGTACCAGAAATCGAGTCCTGGGTCAGCCACGTGCGAGGCAAGAGCCCTCCCCGCTGTGCTATCTCTCCGGCCCCCTCGGTATCAGCATTTCTAACCCTGCCGGCTCACGAGCTCACCCTGTGGCTTCAAATACCCCAGACACTAGAGGAAAAACAACCCTCCCACCTCCCGGCCCCCTCACCCACCTCAGCTGCACCGCAGGCCTCCTATGATGGAGAGAGCACTGCAGGGGGAGTCAACCCTGGGTGATCCAGGAGCCTGGGCCCGTCAGACGTTTGTTTGTAACAGCACGGACCCCCAACTCCAGAAACAAGATTGTACAGGGGTAAAGGTGCTTGAGGTGCTTGTGAAGGAAGAGGAGGAGGAAGAGGAGGAGGAAGGAGAGGGGGAGGAAGAAGAAGGAGGAGGAGGAAGAGAAGGAGGAGGAGGAGGAAGAGGAGGAGGAGGGGGAGGAGCACAGCGCCACTTACGTGCAGAGGATGGACTGGTCCTCCCGGTCTGTGGAGAGAAAGGAAGAATGGGGAATTAGGGTCGGCTTGGGGCTGAAGATGGAGACAGCCCCTCTGGGGCTGGTGGGGCTCTTTCAAAGCCTCCTCTGCACCCCCGAACCCTGAAAGCACCCCGGGAAGACCTGGGACCTCCATTGTCAGGGGGTCTGTGAGCACGACCTCTAGGGGCCCCGACCATCCCACGTGCCTAAAGAACAGACCCTGGCCAGGCCCTGGGCTCCACGTCCCGAACCTCACCTCCTACTCGAGTTTATCTGGGGATGGGGGTGGAGCCTAGAAAGCCTTGATGTGATGCTGAGACAAGCAGCCCAGTGGCCCAACTGCCGGGCAGTGCCCAGGAACCTCTGGGGAGGTCCCCCCTGGTCAGGCCTCTGAGCCATTTCCTCTCACTCCTCTCCTGCAGTGCCGCAGTCTCACCAGCGCACGACACAGTTCCAGCAAACTTTCCTTTCCCATCACCTGTGAGTCGCGGCCTCCGACTCCCGCACCATCACCCTTGGCGCTGCCTCAACACTCTCCGCGAACTGACAGCTCTCTTTCTTTTCTT
Organism: Sorex palustris; assembly: GCA_028565675.1. NCBI lineage: Eukaryota > Metazoa > Chordata > Mammalia > Eulipotyphla > Soricidae > Sorex > Sorex palustris. Next base: position 12,656 of record JAOXYA010492976.1, on the reverse strand, counting down.
CTTTTTGGGTCATACCCTGCGATACTCAGGGGCTACTCCTGGCTCTGCACTCAGAAATTGCTCCTGGCAGTGCTCGGGGACCATATGGGATGCTGAGGATTGAACCTGGGTCGGCCACGTGCAAGGCCAACGCCCTCCCCGTTGAGCTATCGCTCTGACCCCAAACTGACAGTACTTGACTTTCCCTTTTTTAACTTTTTCTGAGGCGCCGTGGTTGACTAAAGTCACTCGTGACTCAGTTCCAGGCCTCCAATGTTCCAGCACCGTCCCTTTACCGGCGTCCCCAGCCTCCCTCTCGTCCCCCCAGCCCGCCTCTATGACGGGCCTGTTTTTATTTCATTGGATTTTATTTCTGGGTGTTGGGTGACACCCAGCAATGCTCGGGGCTTCCTCCTGCCTCTGCACTCAGGAATCACTCCTGTTGGTGCTCAGGGGACCATAAGGGGTGCCGGGGATCCAACCCGGGCTGGCAGGACAAACACCCTGCTCCAGCCCCCCTCTTTCATGGTACACGCGTGGTTTATGATAGTGTTCGCAGTGGCGTTGGACGCCCGGTGGGAGCCAGGAGAGATGCGGCATACGGGCAGAACCAACCTCAGCGTCTCTCGGTCAGCCCGACTCCTGGGCACATGCGGACATCCACTGGACCTTTACTTTTGAGGGGCTCAGGAGTGAGGGGCTCCAACGGGGATGAGGGAACGAAAGAAGGGCAAGGTTGGAGAAGGAAACCCCACTGGCGTCCAGGGGGCCATGGGAGTGTGGCTGGCCTTGACCAGCACGGAGAGACAGGAAGTCATCCCAGAGACAGGAAGTCATACCGACTCGGGGTGGGGTGGGGGGACGCTGGCCAGAGCCTCGCCAGCAAGCACACTCCAGGCAGACCCCACACTGCGGCCCCGGGCCCCGGAGAGACACCTGGACCACAGTCGCCCGCCCCGTGTCCCTCTGAGCTCAGCAGATGGCCGCGGCTCCCAGTCCAGGGCCCTGGGGTCCACGTCGCCCCAAAACACGCCTCTCCTCCACTCTCACCCTCGGGGTTCAGTCTGCAGGTGAGCTTCCCCAGGAGATAACAGCGCCGTGGTCCCGCCCCGTCCAGCCGCAGCAGGCCTGGCGGACCTCAGGGGACACCCGGGTCCCACAGAGCATCTATTTCAGCCGATCCCAAGCACGCCCGGGGTTGGTGGCCAGACAGCCAGAGGCCCGCGGCTGGCCATAAAAGGAGACACAGGAGCTGGGTTGGAGGCACGTGGGCCTCTCTCCGCCTGTCCGAGCAGGGGTGGGCCTGGAGCAGGGGGTGGTCTGGCTTAGGTTCCCGCTACCCACCTGGTGGGCTGGAAGGCACCTCCCACCACGGGCCAAGGCCGGGCAGAGGCCACCTAGTGGACACTCGTCCTGGTCAGCCATCGTCCAGACAGCCCATCGCAGGACACGGAGGCGGCTCCAAGCACAGCTCTCTCTGTCTGTGGGACCCCCACCCAGGCGGGGACAAGGTCCCTGATGCAGCCCCAGGGTAGGGCCAACTGGGTAGGGGCCGCCCCGGGGAGGCGCTGGGAGCAGGAAGGTAAGATCCACCCACGCACACAAAAGCCTTTGGCAGGAACATCACACACCAGGCAGTTCCCACTGACCTGAAGCCAGGGCTGGACCCGGGCAGACGGGCCGACTCCCCCCCAGAACAGAACAGAGGGCGCAAGATTTCCAAAGAACACGTGACATCACACATACGCCTAGGAGATACTTTTTGTTTTGTTTTGTTTTATTTGTTTTTTGGGTCACACCCGGCGATGCACAGGGGTTACTCCTGGCTCTGCACTCAGGAGTCACTCCTGGCGGTGCTCAGGGGACCATATGGGATGCTGGGAATCGAACTTGGGTTGGCTGCATGCAAGGCAGACGCCCTCCTTGCTGTGCTATCGCTCCAGCCCCTAGGAGATACATTTTGGGTTCCTCCTGGCTCTGCACTCAGGAATCACCCCTGGTGGTGCTCAGGGGACCCTATGGGATGCCGGGGATCAAACCCAGCTCAGCCGTGTGCAAGGCAGGGCAAACGCCCTCCCCACTGTGCTATCACTCTGCCCCCACCAATATGATTTTAATCTCTATTTTCAGTCTCTGTTTCTCTGTCTCCTCTCCCTGACTCAGGGGCTCTCCTCCCTTCTGGAGGGAATGACCGGAGAAAGTCCCCCTCCTCCATATTCCCGGTTTCCCAGAGTCGGCAAAGGCTGGGCGAGACCACCACAGTCAGGCCAGATACGGGGGCTCCAGCCACCCTCACCCCCACGTCACCACCTGCCTCTCCCCTCTGAGCAAACAGACAAGCCCCTCACTCATGCCGACACTGGTCCACAGTTCTTCATTCATTCATTCATTCATTCATTCATCATGCACTGACAGATACCGATGTATGAATAAACCCATCAGTCACAACGAGCCTGACCGGGGACAGTGTGCGGGCGAGACAGGATCAGGCAGACAAGGATGGCGCCTGGAGGTGCCCCGGGGGGCTTGGAAGAGCAGGTCACACGTATCAAAGTTTCATTTAGGGTCCAGGGAGACAGGACAGCAGGGAGGTTGTTGGTCTCGCATGCGACTGACCCAGTCTAGATCCCTGGCATCCCATAGTGTGCCCCGAGCACCAACAGCACTTGGCTCTCCCCTGAGTGCAGGGCCAAAAGTGATCTCTGAGTACCGCCAGGTATAGCCCCAAAGCAAAGAAGCTAACAACAACAGCAAAACCCAGCTTGCATACCACTAAGCCAGGGGTAACCTCTGAGGACCACTATTGGCTGCCCCCCCCAATGGAAAACTTAAAAATGTATCTTCTTGGGGGTAAGGTGACACCAGCAGGTCAACCTATACCTGCAGGGCGAGTGTATCAGCTCCTGATGCTGCTTTCAGGCTTCCTGATACCCCAAAACTGCCGCTGGGCCTCTGGCCGGATCCCAACAACTTGGGACCAAGTTTCCTGAGAAATTAAACCGCTAAAAGTTAGCTACGTGGGGGCTGGAGTGATAGCACAGCAGGTAGGGCGTTTGCCTTGCACGCAGCTGACCCGGGTTCGATCTCCAGCATCCCATATGGTTCCCCGAGCACCGCCAGGAGTCATTCCTGAGTGCGGAGCCAGGAGTCAGCCCTGAGCATCGCCAGGTGTGACCCAAAAAGTAAAAAAGAAACAAAGTTAGCCCACAAACCATGTCTGGCTCAGCTATAAAAGCTCAACAAACCATTCAACATCTGCCGAAGGGGCAGGCTGGTGGGAGACTCAGAGGAATGGGGGGAGGAAGGTGAAGTGTGGGAGGACTGGTGTTGAAATGCTGAATGTCCACGATCGTTGTGAACAACTTTTATTTTGTTCACAACATCAGCACAGCCACCAACGGGGCCTGACGTGACCCTTCACAAGTTCCCACTCAGTGGAGGGGGAAAAAAATCATTTCTCCAAAACTTAAACATCTCTCACGCTTTCTCTTGGGGACCTTCGGCTTCACCAAGGTGTCAGGCAACGCCCAAACAATTGGGTGAACACCCACCCAGTCTACATAGAGGGGGGCCTGAAGGACAGCACCGAGGGGAGGGTGCTTGCCTTGCATTTCGTGGGTTCGATCCTCACCTGGGCTTGATCCCCCAGCACTGCCAGGAGGCATCACTGGCCTCTAAGCTCTGGTCGGGACTCTACCACCACCCCAAGTCTGAGGCTGGATTCAGGACATACTCAGATTCAGAAGCGACGGGCCATGCTCAATGCACGCTTTGCCATCATAATGATAACAAAAGACCGCTAAGGGGCTGCAGAGATAGCACAGGGGGTGGACTAGCACACGGATGACCTGGGTTTGATTCTGGCACCCCACAGGGTTCCCCTCACCCCCCGAGCCCCTCCGGAGAGACCCCTGAGCCCAGGCCAGGGGCAGTCACCATCACCCCGGAGGTACAGGAAAGCCCCGGAAGAACTTGGTGGCCGTTTCCCAGGCCATCAGGGCGAGGCCAGTCTGCACTCACTGTGCGCAGAAGAGGAAACGGAGTCGGGGCCAGGAGGGCGTCTGTCTGACCTCCTGCAGGCAGGCAGGGAGGGTGGCCGTGGGCTCCGTGCCCGCGGTGGGTGCCCGCCCGCTCCCCCTCGGAGGGGACAGCGCTGGGCCTTTTCCCAGACGGCTGGCACGGCCAGACCCCGGGGTGGCGGGCGGGCCGGGGCTGCAGGGCTGCGGGCTCATGCCCGTATTTGCCCACGCTCCGTGCCCTCCCCGCCCCGGCCGGGCAGCTGCACACGCACGCACAGGCCTGACTTTTTCCCTTTTTCAGTCAGGGTTCTCCCGGGGCTCGCGCGGCTGCCAAACTGCACATTCCTGGCGAGAACCGCGGGCGGGAGGGACAGGGGAGGCCCTGGGCAGCGCTCTCGCTCCTGCTCCCGGCACCCGCCCTCCCCCAGCCCCGGCCCACCCCGCGCCAGGGCCCTCACCTTGAAGCATGCTCCGGTAGGCCGTGTCGGCGATGGCGTAGATGTGGGGGGGCATCTCGTGCCGCTTCTTGCCCTTGTACATGTCCACGATCTTCTCCGAGTAGATGGGCAGCTGCTTGTAAGGGTTGATGACCACGCAGAAGAGGCCCGAGTACGTCTACCGACAGAGAGGCCCAGTTTACTTCCAGAAGTTTCTGCAGGGAAGGGGCTCTTCCACTCAGCACCACCCACACTTACGGAGAGCCACCTGTACTTCGCAGGTTGTGTCTTCCCTGCCCAGGTGGCCCCACCCAACAGAAGCGACTCCTGATTCTCACTTTAGAGATGGGGGGATGGACACTCAGTGTCCTTGTGGGGACCCCTCCACCCTCCACCGCGTCCCCCCTCCCCCACCAGACATGGCTGGGTCACCGAGAGGCTAACTTTATATCCTGGCCTGAAGCAGTCCTGGGTTCACATTCCAGCTCTTGCCACTTCCCTGAGCATCACAGACTAAAACAACAGCGACCACTGGGGCTGGGGCGAGAGCACAGCGGGGAGGGCGTTTGCCTTGCACGCGGCCGACCCGGGTTCGATTCCCAGCATCCCATAGGATCCCTCGAGCACCACCAGGAGTGATTCCTGAGTGCATGAGCCAGGAGGAACCCCTGAGCATCGCCGGGTGTGACCCACAAAGAAAAAAATAATAATAAAAATATTAAGAAATAAAACAACAGCGACTATTTCTGGAGAGGTTCCTGGGTGCGGGGCCTAGAGCGGAAGCAGCTTTTTCTGTCCACGTTTTGGGACCGCATGCAGCTGTGCTCGGAGAAACAGTGCCGGGGATGGGCCCTGGGCCCCTGCATGCAGATCACGTGCTCAGCCCTTTGAGCCATCTCTTATCGGGGACGTCAGGCTGCCCCCTGACCTCCACTGCCACTGGACAATGGGGAAGTGGGCTCGAGAGGTCGTTAAGGGGTCTCAGTGCTGGTGGAGGAATTAGAAATCACTGTCTTTTTTTTTCTGTTCGGGTCACACCCAGCGATGCTCAAGGGTTCCTCCTGGCTCTACACTCAGGAATCACCCCTGGCGGTACTCGGAGAACCCTATGGGATGCTGGGAATCGAACCCGGGTCCACTGAGTACAAGGCAAACTCCCTCCCCGCTGTGCTATCGCTCCAGCCCCTGTCAAGATTTTTTAAAACCCATCTGGGACCCTTGAAGTTATGGGGGCAAAGATATGGCCCACAGGCTATAGAAGGCCCATGAAATCCCAAGGTCCAGCCCTGGTCCATGTCTGCCTGGGGCTGTCCGTCTGTTGCTATCCACACCCCCAGGGCCCTCGTCAGGGCCAGCCTGCAGAAGGGGCTGAGCACAGTCCTCCTTAAAAGGGATGGAATGGACACCACGAGGCTGAGGGGAGCCAGCTGCACACAAAGGTCACAGCACGGGGGACCCGCCATGGAGAAGCGTCTGGAACAGGCAGGACCAGTGAGGGAGCACAGATGTCCAGCTTCCCGGCAGGGGAATGGGGAGTGACCGCTAGTGGGTGTGGGGTCTCGTGCGTGGACACCTGATGGGGCCCTCAGAGGGGGTCCCCTGGGAACTGGCCATGGTCCCGGTCTGGCGCCCTTTGGCAAAGGTGATTGGTATCAGGCTGGTGCCACGATTTTTAAATATAGCTGCCCCCCCCGCCCCGCCCCGGCACAGGGATCCAGGCGGTGTCAGAAAAGGCTGCGGAGGCAGCATGTGGGAAAGCCCCACCGACCCGAGTATGGTGGATCGTGGTACACGCCAGCATGGCCCGTGGGTCCAGCTCATAGCGCGGGGGACAGGCATCATAGCGCGGGGGACAGACCCCCCAACACAGCATCTGAAGCCCCCCTCCCCCTCCTAGCATTCCACCTCCCATGACAAAGGAGAGATGGAAATTCCAACCCCGGTCAGCACAGGGTGAACCGAACACAGAGAAGTGACCTGGCCACTGTCCCCACGGGCCGCCCACTCCCACAGCCCCTAAAGGAGCCCCGGAACCAAGCTCTGCCGGGGAACGAGCCCTCACCGGCGCTCACTCTCGCCGCAAGCCCCAAAAGAGCCCTGGACCCCTGGACGGGGCTTCCCTGTCGACCAGGAGCGCCACCACCTGTGCGGGAAGAGCTTAGGCTGGGGAGGGGCCCTCGGGGGCTCTGTCTACTGGGGAGGGGGCTGCCTCCACCAGGTCTGTGCTAGGTGCTGGCACCGTGTCAGGATGCCGGAGCTCTATCAAGGTCCCGAAGCAACGTCAAGATTCTGGAACTGCACCAAGACGCTGGAGCTCTCTCAAGACACTAGAGCCCTATGAAGCTCTATCAAGCTGCGAGAGATTTATCGAGATTCCAGGGCTACATCAAGGTGCTGGAGCTCTCACGAAATTCTGGAATCTGATCAGAAGGTCGGAGCTGCAACACCGATGGCCTCACAAAGAGCCCCACAGCCCAGTGAGCAGACAAGGGCGTTTGCAATCACACCGTCGAGAGGACCGGGGTTCAGGCACTGGTCTGCACATGGCCGAGCCTGGTGCGGTTGCCGGCACCCAATCATGTCCCTGGGAGAGCGAGGATGGGGACAGGGGATGCTAGGAGGCAGGGAGAGGGGGCCCCTCACCCATTCCGGGTGCTCGGGGACACCCCCAGGGGAGGCATGCCCTGCCCGGGGCCTCAGCAGACAGGGGGGCGCTCACCAGCTTGGGGAGGCACCGAGGAGGCAAAGACAGCAAGACAAAAATGCCGGCCGTGGAGCACAGACAGGAGAGCGTGAGCAGAGCAGGCTTGTTGGTGCGGCTGGAGGAAGAAGGTGATGTGAGAGGCACGAGGCTTGTGCAGAGTTGAGCACTGGTCTGTGAGCACTGGTCTGTGAGCACTGGTCTGCGAGTACTGGTCTGTGAGCACTGGTCTGTGAATACTGGTCTGTGAGCACTGATCTGTGAGCACTGGTCTGCGAGCACTGGTCTGTGAGCACTGATTTGTGAGCACTGATCTGTGAGCACTGCTCTGTGAGTATTGTCTGTGAGCACTAGTTCGCGAGCACCAGCTGCCTGTGCCCGGGGCAGGAAGGCTGCCCTCTTCCCCTCCCAGCTCACACCTTCTCTCACTAAATGCTCCCTAGAGTGAACACCAGGCAGGTGAGCTCGCTACAAAGCTTCCTTGGAGCAGGGTGGTGAGGGCTGCAAACAGCAGGCGCTCACTAGGGGTTTGTTGACAGGGCAAAGTTCCTCCAGGGCTGGTGCAGAATCCTGCCCCACCCCCAGCCTGTAGGGAGCGCACATGCGGCATCCCAGGGCGATTCAGTCCAGCTCACCCCCTTTTTATTTTTATTTAGTTATTTATTTACTTTTGGGGTCCCACCCGGCGTTGCACAGGGGTTCCTCCTGGCTCTGCACTCAGGAGTTACTCCTGGCGGTGCTGGGGGGATCCTATGGGATGCCGGGGATCGAACCCGGGTCGCTGCCTGCAAGGCAGACGCCCTCCCCGCTGTGCTAGTGCTCCAGCGCCTCCCCCCTTCTTAGAAGGTGGGGATCACTTACAGCCCAAACTCCCCCTTTCCCTCCGTGCTGGCCCTTCACCCGGGAGGAGGAAAGGCCGGCGGCTAAGACAGTCTTGGACAAACAACAGGGCAGGGGCTCGAACCCTCGTTCTGTTGTTGGCGGTCTCGGGGGACCACACAGGATGCCGGGGACGGAACCTGAGCAAGTCACACGCAAGACAAGTGCCCTCCCTGCCGTCCCGTTGCGCCAAAGCCCAAACCTCCCCAACCCCCATCCCACACACACACTTGTTTTTCTCTGTGTGTCTCTGGGTGACTCTCACAGCCTCTGTGACCCCCAGGAGCCCTTGTTTGCAAATACGCAGCCCCTCCTAGCGGTGGGCGGAACCGATATTCCCGCCGCTGCGTGGTGCCCCTGGAAGCAGGGAGGCCCTCAGGGAGCATCAGGGCAGGGACACGCTTGGGTGTGTCGTGGCAACCTCGTAGCACTCCCGACCTCCCCGCTCCCCTCCCCTTCTGGGGCTCCAGCACCCGGCAGGCACTAGGGGCCTGCAGGGAGGGCAAGGGTGGTCAGGCCCGGCTTCCTGTCCAGCCACCTGCCCTCAGCCGTCTCTGCCCCTCGGCCCAGGCCTCCGCGCCCCCCCAGCCCCCACTCCCGCATCCCAGCTGGCTTCTCGGCCCGATGCCACGGGCAGCCGGTGCCCAGGCCGTCCCTCTCGTGACCGTATTAGGAAGCAACTCGGGTTTTTCTCCGAAACTTTATATGGTCAGCGGGCGAGCTCCGAGCCAGGCACGTTCCCAGGGGGCCTGGCAAAAGCGGGAGCCTGGGGGCTGGGGGGCTGGGGGTGGGGGTGGGGGAAGCCCCCAGGCGCTAAGGCCCCACACACGCTGCTTGGAACTTCAGCTCATCACCTGGATGACTGTACTGGGGGGCCCAGACCCCCCCACAAGCCTCCTCCTTCCCGTCAATAAGACAATGGCCCGTCACTCCTTCTTCCGCAGGGACCCCTCTCCCGGGGACAGGCACATTCCACCAAGGACACGCCTCTGCTGCAGCCTTAATTAATTATTATTTTGCACCTCCAGCAACTGCTCAGGGCTTCCTCCTGACTCTGTGCTCTGGGATCACTCCTGGCGGTTCTCAGGGGACCGTACGCAGTGCTGGGGGTCAACCTGAGTCAGAGGCATGTAGGGAAGAGCCCTACCCACTGCTCTATCTCCCTGGCCCCGCGCAGACTTGTAGCATGCATGCGGCTTATTTGAAACCGTTCCTGCTGCTCTTCGGCTGGGGGAGGCCGAGGCGTGCTGGAGCTCAGACCCCGGGTGATGTGGGGCCATGAGTCACCGTGGGCAGCTCAGAGGCAGCGCTGGGCATGGCTGAGCCACAGCACCGACAGTAGAGAGCCATGGAACCTTCCAGATCCCTCAGAACATCGGCCAGGACCTCCCCGGGCGCCCGCGGTGTGGGGTCAGGCTCAGAGAACAGAGGGGAAGGGGCTTCCGTGAACAAGGACGGAGGGGCCACGCCTGGCCTCCCCCTGCCCCACTGGGGCTCCACGCCATGCTCGGGGGAGGGGAGAGACCCCTGGGCCCCCTGACCCCTTCCAGCTTCGCTACAGACAACGGCTTCCTTTGAAAGTGAGTAGGGGGGCCGGGAAGACCCCGGCTGGGGAAGCGCTTGGTCACAGGCCAAGGGCATCTCTGCTCCTCTGAGAAGCCCAGTAGGGCCATGAGGCTTTGGCTCATTTTTATGTTCGTTGTTTAGTTTAGTTTTTTCTTTTTGGATCACACCCGGCGATGCTCAGGGGTTCCTCCTGGCTCATGCACTCAGAGATGACTCCTGGCGGTGCTCGGGGGACCCTATGGGGTGCTGGGAATCGAACCCGGGTCGGCCGCGTGCAAGGCAAACGCCCTACCCGCTGTGCTATCGCTCCAGCCCCTTTGGCTCATTTTTAATCCACTGTCAGAAGACATTTGGGCTCTCTGAGACCCCCTCGTTGCTTCTCCTGAGGGCTTACGCACAAAGTGTCAGAGAGAAGTGGGTGAAAGCCCCCAGTCCTTCCCTGGCACTTCAAGGCTCCCCTCATCCTACTGAGCACTGAACAGGGAGTGGCCTCTGAGCACTGTTCAAAGAGTCCGCCTTCAAGCACTGCACAGCGAGTGGCCTCCGAGCACTGCCAGGTAAGACTCGGGCAGCCAAAAGGGCTGGAGGGACAAGACAGCACGGAAGGCCCTTGCCTGGCCTGGGTTCCGTCCCCAGCCCCCCTGAGCCCCGCTGGGAGTGACCCCTGAGCACAGAGCCAAGAGTCAGCTGCCCTCACCCCATCGCAGAGGCGGGCCCGTGGGAATGGCCCTGCCCGGCACACAGCTGACTCCGGCTCAATCCCTCCAGGTCCCCCCAGGAGCGACCCCGGAGCACAGAGCCAGGAGCCATCCCTGGGCACGGCGAGATACGGTCCGGCACAAACACGACCAACACTCGTCTGCGGGGGCCCCCAGAGTTTCCCTTCTTCCCTGGGCTCTCTTCACTCAGCCCTGACCCAGCCACGCGCGGGAGTAAAGTCACTCCGAGGGCCCCCACGTGCGAGGCGGGCAGCCTTGGAGCCGTCTGCGCGGAGAAGCCGTCAGCACCCACTGACAGAAGGGCGGCAGCCAAGAGCCTGCGCCGCCCGAGAATCTTTTGGAAGAGGGTTTTGGTGGAATCCCTGTAAGAGACCCTTACAAAGCTGTTCACGATCTGGCTTCAGTCGCACGGAGTTCCAAGCCCCGCCCTCCACCAGGGCACAGTTCCCAGCACCAGTGTCCCCAGGTGCCCACACCATCCCACACCCCCCCACCAGCCTGCCTCTGTGGCAGGGGCTTTTCCTCTCTCTGTCTCTCTGTCTCTCTGTCTCTGTCTCTGTCTCTGTCTCTGTCTCTGTCTCTCTCTCTCCACCTTTTGGGCGTAAGACGCGCAGTGCAGATACCGAAAGGTCATCGTGTCTTTCCCTTTACCTACTTCCAACACCCAGTTCTTCTCCAGCGTGGTCCTTTCCTACCAGGACTGTCACAAACACGGGTCCCTCCTCTTTCTTAACTGTCCTCCCCCGTGCCCGCCCACGTGTGGTCGATTCCAACCATTGACCTGCGCTCAGTGCTCCTGGCCCCTGACCCAGCATCTTCAGTTGCAATCAGAAACTCTCTCTGTATGCGCATGGGGGCGCTGTACTGCCTCAGCGGGGAGGGGAAAGGATGTGGGGGGTGGATAATGCCCCTTGACAGAAAGGAAGTTGGGGGACTTCCCGAGGGGCACCTCGAAAGATCCGAACCCAGATCCGAGCTGACAACCCATTCGTCACAAGATGCCCCCCCCCCGGGGGCCAGAGAGGTAGCTCGGTGGGTAGGGCTTGCGTGCAGCCACCCCCTGCTCCATTCCCAACACCTCCTGAGCCCCGTTGGGGGAGTGATTCCGGAGCACAGAGCCAGGAGTCAGCCCGGAGCAAGCCCCCTCCCCCCAAAAAAATAAGGAGGGAAGAAACCCAGAGTCCCCCAGGCCTTGGGCCAAGGGCAGCCCGCAGTACTCACGTAGATGAGGCTGGAGAAGTATCTCTCACGGAGGTTGTGCAGCACCGAGGCCTCGTTGAGGCACGTCAGCTCGGCCATGTCCTCCACCTTGGAGAACTTGGGCGGGTTCATCTTCTGGATGTCGTCTTTGCCCACCGTCACCTTCTTCCCATTCTCCAGCTCCACCACCACCTCGTCCCCCTTCTCCTCCTTGATGCTGGCCGCCTCGAAGCCCTGCTTCTCCGACGGGATCCACACCAGCTTCTTGGCCACCCAGTCGGCCTGCGCCACGGGGCTGTTGAAGTTTTTGTCCACGAAGAGGAACTTCTCGTCGTCGCTGAGTTGGCCTTTCTGCGCCATGGTGCCTGGTTGTTCCCCTGGGGAGCGAGGGGACAGGGTCAGGAGCCGGCTGGAGTCCAGCACCCCCCCCCCGAAGAGGAACCCCAGGCCGGTGCGGGGACCAGGGGGCTTCCCAAGGGCTGGAGCCAGCATGTGCCTGTCAGGAAGGATGCCCGGGTTCGATTCCTGACACCTGCTAACGCCACCGGGCAGAGCTGCCTCAGGACAAGGATCCCTGAGAACAGAGCCTGGGACCCCGGAGGGATGCTGGTATGACCCCCCCACACACACACCTCAAATAAATATAGTCATAGAAAAAAAATAGTTTTTTTTATTAGCGAGACACCATGAGGTACAGTTGTAGACTTACAAATTCTGTGCTTGGGTTTCAATTATGCAATGGTCGCGTACCCACCCTCCACATGAAATTCACACACAAGTGGTACGACATGGAAAGTATCACGTTAAGCAAAATGAGTCTTAGAAAAAAAATTTAACTTGATTGCCTCTGGCTGCCATGTCTAGGAAGAGACTGAGGGTCCAGTTTCTCAAAGACACAGACAGGGATTAGGTCTTGCCCTGCGGCTTTGTGGTTCAAGGGTGATGCAAAGGCCCCTCGGGAAAGGCCGGCCTCCCTGTCACCCATTAAGCGAGACCCCGGGGACATGCACCTTGAGGGTCTTCCTAGGACTTGATGTTGGATTGACCAAGGGGGATGCTCAAGTCCTCTGATGGTAAAAAGAGAAAGGGAGGGCCCAGGGTCATGTTCAGTGGGGGTGGGGGGTGGGCGCCTGCCTTGTGGGCATAAGGCTTTGAG
>JAOXYA010492971.1:0-15180 GCA_028565675.1 Sorex palustris | reverse complement strand
TACTTTATGTTCCCCAGATGAATGCAATCTTTCTATGTCTGTCCCTCTCTTTCTGACTCATTTTGCTTAACATGATATTTTCCATGTAGTACCATTTGTTATAAATTTCATGACAGAAAACAGTATGGACGATTCTCAAAAAATTAGAAATTGAGATCCCATTTGACCCAGCAATACCACACCTGGGAATGTACCATAGCTTCTTAATAAATAAATCCAGTGATTTATTCTTGGACATTTGGGATGTTTCTAGATTTAGGCTAACAATAGAGCTGCAATGAAAAAAAGGAGTGCAAAATGTTTTTTTGAAGATTTTTTGTGCCGATGGGGTGAATGTCAAAAAATGGAATTACTGGTTCTATAGAAGATTTATTCCTATTTTTTTAAGCAAGTGTCCAGATTATCTTCCGAAAGGTTGGCCCAGTCAACATTTCCATCAACAGTGAATGAGGTTCCCTTTTCACTCTCACATACACACCAACACTGGTTGGTTTTGTTCTTTCTAATGTATGCCAGTCTCACTAGTATGCGATGATATCTCACTGTTGTTTTGATTTGTATTTCCCTGATGCTAAGTGATACAAAGCAATCACTCACATACTTTTTGGCCCTTTGTAGATTTTCTTCAAGAAACTTTTTTTTTCGGCTATTCCCTCTATTTTCTTTTTTGATGGGTTGGTTGTTTTTATCTTGTTATGTTCTACCAGTGCCCAAAGGTTAGAAACCTGCCTCTCGGGCTAGGGGAGAGGGCAGTTAGAATAGAGAAGGGACCATTCTGACTATGATGGTTGGGAGGGTTCTCTCTGGGTGGGAGATGTGTGCTGAATGTGAGCAAAGGACCCAACATGATGGCCTCTAAATATCTGTGTTGCAGGGGCTGGAGCGATAGCACAGTGTAAGGTAGGGCATTTGTCTTGCATGCAGCCAACAGGGTTTGATTCCCAGCATCCCATATGGTTCCCCAAGCACCACCAGGAGTAATTACTGAGTGCAGACCCAGGAGTAACCCCTGGGCATCGTCTAGTATGACTTAAAAAGGAAAAAAAAATATATATGCAAAACATAAAGCCCAAAAGGAAAGAGAGAGAGAGAGAGAGAGAGAGAGAGAGAGAGAGAGAGAGAGAGAGAGGTGCCTGTCACAGAGGCAAGCTGAGGGCCAGGGCGGCAGGAGAGATACGGGAAATATTGGTGGTGGGAAATGTACACTAGTAGAGGGATGGGTGTTGGAACATTACATGACTGGAAACTGGATGTGAAAGCTTTGTAACTGTTTCTCATGCAGATTCAATTAAAAATAAAAAGTAATTTTAAAAAAGGAAAAAGAAGAAAATAAGGCTCTGTGTGAGCCAGTCAGAGGCATATGTGAGTAAGGTGGAGCTGGCCCCTTTCTCCTCGTTTCCAGGAGCCAGGACCTGAGTGAGGCCGTAAGTTGGAGTGAGGCTGAGACTCTCCGAGACTGTGCTCAGGGCCAGGCCAGTTTGAAGGAGGCTGGAAGGAGGTAGGAGGGCAGGGACATCCCCGGGACCTGTGCCATCGGGTGTCTCAGCCCAGTGGGAGACAGGTGCCCGCACGCTGCAGACAGGGGTCCCCACACTCTCCGGGGCCTGCACGGGGTGGCGTCAGAGCTGCTGGTTGTGCAGGAGAAGGTGCTGCATCCACTCAGCCTCTGTTCCTGACCTGCGCGTGGGGGTTTCGATCCCCAGTGGGGCCATGTGAGACTGTCCTGGAGGGTCAGGGCTGTCCCGGAGCAGTGCCCAGGCGGGGTCTGGTGCTGTCCAGGCCCTCTCCAGGCTTGGCTGGCTCCTGGTACTGATGGGGTCGTTCTCTCCCCAGCACCTGTTTTTTATTAAAACACTGTGATTTAAAAGTTGTTCATGGGGCTGGAGAGATAGCACAGCGGGTAGGGCGTTTGCCTTGCACGCGGCCAACCCGGGTTCGATTCCCAGCATCCCATATGGTCCTGAGCACCGCCAGGAGTAACTCCTGAGTGCAGAGCCAGGAGTGACCCCTGTGCATCGCAAGGTGTGACCCCCCTCCCCCCAAAAAAGTTGTTCATAATGCAATTTTTTTTTCAGGCATCCAATTTTCCACACCAATCCCACCATCAGTGTGACCTCCCACCCCACACTCCGGCTCCCTCAGCAGGCACGGAACAAATTCGCTTCATATTAATTGTTACAACAAAATCACAAATGGAATGATCACAAAACAAATAAATGTCAATTGTGATGATGGACTGCTTTATGATTTCAATCTATCTAAATAAATAAATAAATTTGAATCATTTAAAAACATATAATCTAATATCTATTCTCATTTAAATCAGTTTTCAATTCTGGCATATGAAGTACCACTGTAGCACTGTCCTCCCGCTGTTCATCGATTTGCTCGAGTGGGCGCCAGTAACATCTCCATTGTGAGACTTGTTGTTACTGTGTTTGGCATATTGAATCTATGCGGGCGAGATACTCTTGGTAACTTGCCGGGCTCTCCGAGAGGGGCGGAGGAATCGAACCTGGTTTGGCCAGGCCGGCCGCGAGAAAGGCAAACGCCCTACCGCTGTGCTATCGCTCCATATAATATATGTATGTATATTATATATACATATTCTTAAATATCTGCACTAATAGATATTAGATTGCAATAAAAATCTCTATGGATGTTTGGGGCCTGAATGATAGTACGGCGGGAAGGGTGTTTGCCTTGCATGTGGCTGGCTGAGTTATTCCTGAGTGCAGAGCCAGGAGTAGGCCCTGAGCACTGCTAGGTGTGGCCCAAAATTAAAAAAACAAACAAACAAAGTACTCTATAGATATAAAAATAACTGATAAGACCTTAAATATTCAATACATAGAAGATGCTACTTCATTATTCAAAGTGTATAAATCCCTCAGAGGCCGGGCGTAAACATGCCTTTCTTAATCTAGTCAGGGGCAGCCCTAGGCCCCTGGGGGAGGCAGACCCAGTGCTACGTGCTGGGAAGTCAGTCCTGTCGTCAGAGAAGCACCTTCGGAAAATGGATTCAAGGCAATGAATTCTCTGAGCAGTTGTGTGTCCCTGAAGCTTTATATCATTCCTTCGAATCTGAATGATCTAGCGGGGTAGAGGACTCTTGGGGACATTGATTTGTGGTGCTCGAGTACAGTATCCCCCATAACTGAGCTTTAGGACCGGGAAGATGAGTCCACTGACAGGGCAGAGGTCAGTAGAGGAGGCTGTTGGGTCCTGCCTTCTGGAGAGGCCTGCCCAGAGCCTTCAGTCCAGGGAGCTGGTGTACCTGGAGGGTGTGAAGGCTTGTTGAGGCACTTGTAAACTTCTTTAAAAGACAAAAGAGCTTTGCTTTGTGTCTTTAGCTTGATTGTGATCAGAACACTGCGGACAGAATGGGCTGGCCAGGGAGCTGGACCAGCTCCTCTGGATAGAGAAAGTGCAGGAATGTGAGAGGTGACTTGCTCCATGCAAAATGGTTTTTTCTCCTTGTCCTTTTCTGCAACTCAATGAAAGGGAAACAACTTCTTTGTTTGTGTGCTTTTGGGCCACACCCAGTGATGATCAGGAGTGACTCCTGGCTCTGTACTCATGAATGACTCCTGGCAGTGCTCCAGAGACCATAAAGGATGCCATGGATCAAACCAGAGTTGGCCGAGAAAAGGCAAATTCCCTCCCTGCCATACTGTCGCTCTGGGCCCTAGAAAAAAACCTCTTGTATCAAATTGTGTTGTACAAGGATGTTTTGATTAGGTATCAACGTCTGTTGCATGAACCTGAAGAGTCCTGATGTTTCTTGATACAATTGAAAGCAGGCTTATAAAGCTGACAATTGAGAGACAATTCCTGAGGCGTGTCTCTGAGCCTCTGATCCACAGGGAACTCAGGAGCATCTACAAAATGCTCACTTGAGTCCGAAACTAGGGAAACCGTCACATTCTAGTTTTAGCTGAACATATAATTCACTGATCTTCCTAAGAGGGGGACTTCAGAGTTGAAATGAGCATAGGTTGTTTGAAGAGTCACACAGCTGGTGATATTACAGGAAATATTGCTGTGTCATCTCTGTGTATGCTTGGGGCCTGCAACTGTCCCTGAGCCTGGAAACCTGTGATTCCACTGAGCAGATCAGTCCCACCTCAGCCCTGGAAAACCCTGAGTGAAAGGGGGTAACAGAAGAGCATGGTGCACTGACAGAGCAACATTCCCGGGAGACGCTACTCAGGTCAAGTCCAAAGCTGCTCACTGGAAGGACCGAGACAATGGACACAGGTGCTGCCTGACAGGCTGAGGGGGCCTCTGTGCTAGGAGCCTTCTGGAAGCTCTGCTGAAGCTGCTCTCACTCTACTGCACATTTGACCATGGACGTTTGGCTGCCTGGATCACCGCATATTCTGAGAAATCTTCTGAGATGTGTCTGGGTCCAATGGTGCTTTTCCGGACCCTTCAGATGGTTCTAGCAGACGTTTGTATAAAAACCACAAACTGCTGTATCTCCACCTCTGCCGCCCTAGAAAGCCAGGAATCTGTACTCGATGCCAATGGACATTGGGAACTAGAAGTGCAGGGACAAAGCACAATATCAACGTGGGGGAAAATGAGGGGGCACCCGGATTTGAACCGGGGACCTCTTGATCTGCAGTCAAATGCTCTACCCCTGAGCTATGCCCCCACACCTGTTGGATGGGTCTCAAAGTCATCTTTACCCAGAGTCACCCCACACTCCCACAGCACGGGCAAGATTCCACTCATCTCGCCATGCTGGAAAGACCAACCAGTGACCCTCCCCCAACTTCCCCAACTCCTCCTGTGCACCCCCAGGGCCCCACACCTCAGAGGTAGCATCTGCCCCTCCCCACTTGTCACTGGTTTCAGCACCCACAGTGGCAGGGACACTGTTGGGAGGGCTTTCAGGATAAACGTGTCCTCTCTGCCTCTTTGATACAACACCCAAGTGATCATCACACAGCTCTTGCCACTGTGACCTGCACCTGCACAGAAAGTGTCTCTCCCTTGGGACCATGGTCATGGGGGGTGAGTCCAGGGGGATTGAGAAACTCCCTCTGTCCTGGATCAGGCAACCTCCCATGAAGCTCATGAGAAGCCCAGGTCATGGGGTTCATGTCTCTGGGTCCAGCAGGGAACTCTGAGTTGCAGCGGCAACTCCTTGCCAAACCGAACCTCTGTCCCCAGAACATGCATGCTCTAATGGGGAATATTCTCTTAATCCACATGTCCTTGGGATCTTTTGGAGGGTGTGACAGCTGCTGTTAGTCCTGCAACTTGAGTGGTGGGGTACAGCAAGAGCCCCACCAGGCAACCTCCGTCCTTCTGAGAGTGGGGGAAGGGCCAGCGACGTAGCAGGGGCCTAGAGCTGAGTGGTCCTGAGACCTACTCTGTCAGGGCACTATTTTTTTTTTTTTGCTTTTTGGGTCACACCCAGCAATGCACAGGGGTTACTCCTGGCTCATGCACTCATGAATTACTCTTGGCGGTGCTCGGGGGACCATATGGGATGCTGGGAATCGAACCTGGGTTGGCCACAAGCAAGGCAAATGCCTTACCTGCTGTGCTATTGCTCCAGCCCCTGTCGGGGTACTATAAAGAGGGACCCCAGGCAGTCAGTCCTGGGCCTCAGTGATTGCAGATGGGTGAGAGGGACCCTTACACAGAGAGGGACAGCAGGAACTGCTGCAGCCTGGGAGGCTCTGGGGGCCCCCACAGGCCATGAGTGGGGCTCTCTGACCACCAGAGGGGACCTTAAACTTTGAGTGGGGGACTTAGGTACCAAAAGGAGGGGGCACCCGGATTTGAACTGGGGACCTCTTGATCTGCAGTCAAAATGCTCTACCCCTGAGCTATGCCCCCTGGCATTATCTATCTATCTATCTATCTATCTATCTATTTATCTATCTATCTATCCATTTCCTCCAGTGCCAAGAAGATACTCAAGTGCCAGACTATCCACTTAGCATGTATAAGACCCTGAATCTCATCCTGGCACTGCCTGGCCCCCAAGGTACACATAACCCTATTTGCACTCACTGTCCTCCAGCAGCACGGCATTAAATGCCTGGTTGCAACTGGGGAGATTCACTAAGAGTGTGGTCTGGCACCCCATTCCCCAGCTGGGGGTGTCCCTGTTTAAAATATATATACATATTAGATATATTATGTTGAGAATACATGATATGCATGCATGCATATATACATATATTATCCAGGATAACTAAAGGAGCAGTAGATTTCTGTGTTCATTTTTCTAGCTCTAAAATTAGCCGAGTTGGTCTTTTGAAACATTAAGCTAATGTTGTGCATTTACTTCAGGGGTTCAGCCGAGAGTCAAATCTCATGATGAAATTTGCATAGATGAAGAAGGAACCTAGAACTGTGTGTGTGTATTTATTTGTGTGTGTGTGTTTATGTGTGTGTGTGGGGGGGGTGCATTAGGGGATCTCCTAAGCCATGCTAGGGAACCTGGCATCACTCTAATACACTTGGCTGGCCACACCAAATGGTTTGGCTGGGTCAGGTGAGGCACCTTGCTACAAGCCAAGGAGTTGCTGGGGCCCTCCGTGGCTAAACCCTGAGGTGCTGGGGATGGGGTGGGTATGGTCGATAGGGGTATGAATTCTGGCCCTTTGAGCTGACTCCTGGCCCCTTGAACCATCTCTCATTCAGAGGAAACCAGGAGAACACCAGATTTGGCCTGTGTCACTGTGTTGTACTTTCAGCAGTGACTTGCTCCCCAGGATATGATTGAATGGCAGTTGGACAGCAATCTTGGCTGCTCTTTGGCTTTTCCTTTCCCTTCCCCTGGGGGGATTTTCCTTCCTCACTTCCCTCATGTTACCTTTCTGCCTCCTTGAGTAGCTTCACTGCCTGTTCTGTTGGATATGACCTTCTGGGGCCTTGAAACATCTCCTCTGGTTCAAAAGCCTCCATCAGTTCTTCGTGACTCTCCTTGCTCTCTCCATCCTGGCAGCCAGGTTGTCTGAGACATTTTTCCTTTTCCTCTGAGTCAGGCTCCCTCCTCCCCGGCCTTCTGTGGGAGAGGAAGCGTCAAAGCAAGTATGAAGCTTTTCATTACATTCAAAAAGCTAAAGTAGAAATGTGTTTCTCTGATGTTCTGTCAACGTGGTGATGTAGCACGGATGGGATCCTAATTCATTTTAGCTCGGAGTGTGGCAGTTCTCTCCTTAGGGTTCACATTGATCCAACATAATCTACCCACTTATCACAACAACTTGACCTTGGAAATATTGCACTACACAAAATATTTTAAGCAAGTTTTTTTTTTTAATTTGTATTGGCATTCTAATTGCTACCTCCTTAGGAGAGAATGCCAATGGTAATAAGATTTCAAACATTCGTACCGCAGGTGGGAGAAAAGCATGCCCTGGAGAATCCTCATTTCTTGCACCCCAAGTCTTGTGTACATGAGTGAACACTTTGGAGATTGGGGTGTGGTGTTTGTAATGCACCTGTATGCTAACCAATTCATGAGGAAACATCCTTGCGTCATAGATGGTTGTCACTATTTTGGAAACACAACTCCCTCCCAGACAATATTACTGAAAGTAATGACACACTCTTCTTGGTGGTGATTCGTTACATTTCTTTTTTTTGTTGGGGGGGGTTCTTTGAAATTTAGTGGATGCCCTTTAATATTGGAGAGATTTTTGCATAGTTACAATGCAACCTGAACTGTAAGAAAGATGCCTGCAAGTTGGACATTTCTAGTGTGATTCTCAAACTCTTTGCTGAAGGGTGGAGCAACACATTATATTGTCATCCCTGTTTATCTTCAAGATGGTCCTTTTTGGTTCACTTCCCATCTCAATAGAGCTTTGAAGGGGCCAATTTAAAAAAAATCTATTTAAAGGACCATCTTCAGTTTTCAGATATGATCAGAATTTCTAAAGGCACAATTATATCATTAACAAATTATCCAGTTATCAATTGACTCATTGAGATAATAAGGAGGAAAACTTAATGCTGATTATTTCTTTAGAGAAAGAAGATAACATTGTGTAAAGACGACTTTCATAATTTAAGTGAATCTTATAAACATAACCTTTGCAACGATAGTGCTTTAGGTGCTAAATATAATTTGTGTTTCTAAATCATTTAACATAAATGAGAGAAGATGAGAAACAGTGAAACAGTGATCATTATGGTCAGAATGATTCCAACACAAATGGACATTAGGCTGAAACAAGTCCACATGGTACAGACAGTGACATAAACCTTTCAGGTTATTAGCATTTTTAGTGAAATCAGTGTCATTGTCCCGCTGTTCATATTAACTGTGGTTACTTTCAGGGAAATACAGTTTATCTGACTTCCTTTGCGATCCCTATTCCCCTACCATCTGGAATTGCTTTGCCCGGAATGAATCGGGGCTATATTAAGCTTCTCTGATCTTTCAGCTATTGAGGTTTTTGTTTTGTCTTACTCTCTCATAAACACAAATAATCATTACTAAGTGATTGGAAGCATGCCGATTTTGCCTCGTAGTTACCTTATTAAAACTCAGGTAGTTTCTGCACTTCCCAAGCTCAAAACCTTAGACCACTGGATAGAAGATCTCACCTGCTACTCTGTCTCCCGTCTATGTTTTAGTAAGACGAAGAGTATGTTCAAGCAAGGAACAGAAAAAAGCAAACTGTAACTTTTGCCATAACTTCTTTCCAGCCTCCTTAAAAAAATTTTTTAAGGACTCTTATTTCTGAGAGGTCATAAGTCTATCTATAAAGGTTCATTTTGGAAGTCATTTTTAAAATTATATCTAAACTAAGTAGCACTGTAGTACTGTTCTCCTGTTGTCATAGATTTGCTCAAGTGGGCACAAGTAACGTCTCCATTGTGAGACTTGTTTGGCATATTGAATACATCACAGGTAACTTGCCAGTCTTTGCCTTGTGGGCGGGATAGTCTCGGAAGCTTGCTGGGCTCTCTGAGAAGGACGAAGGAATCAAACCCGGGTCAGCCATGTGCAAGGAAAACACCCTACCCACTGTGCTATCATTCCAGACCAAGTTATTTTTAAACTTATATCTAAACTAAGTAGGTTTAAGAAAGCTGTAACCACACTGAATAATTAAAGTGCACTATTGATGTACACTTTCTTTAATAATGTCATCAAACATTTTGCAAGTATTAAGTCTCATATTTTCTTCTTTGAAAATTAGTTATTAGTTCATAGAATAATGAGACCTGTGCAATCCCCACCAGGAACTGGTTCTTAGGATGAATTTAAAACCTTAATGTTCTCACTTTTTCACAGAAAATTCTTTCATCTTTCATTTACCTGTATTTCAACTGTCCTCATTTCAATTTTTAATAACAGCATCGTGCTTATTATTTAACAACTGATGAGTTTTTTTTTAAAACCAACAGGCTACTATCAACCGATGAAATGAAAAGATGTTAATATTTCATCTTCCATGCTATAAGAACTCACAGAAGCAAGGAAAAGTTGAAGTAGTTAATGAATTTTTTTAAGTTAATATTTATTTTTATTAAGATACCGTGATTTACAAAATTGTTTATAATAAAGTTGTTCTGTGCATACATGCCAACACCCCCCTCCCTCTACCAGTGTGGATTGATTTATTTTGAAGTAGGAAAAATTATTGCTAAAATGCACAGGAAAGAGAAAATTAACTTTTAGAGAATGTAAAATTGGACTCTAGAATCTTTTGAACCTCCATTAATTAACTCTCTGAGGTCCCAACTCCCATTAAGTCAAAGTCTGACTGGGTATCTATTATCTTTTGAAAGATGGAAATGAATTGATGATTGAGAATGTTCATTATAAGGTAGAATGGTAGAAAATACTGTTTCTTTTCTGGAGGGCTAGCAGATTCTTTCTGAGTTAGCTAACAAAGAAGAACATAGAGAACAAATAGGTTTCTCTATTTTATAAATATGTTGGCCAGGTGAAATTTCAAGAATTGCTTTTATTTATTTATTTTAATTTTTAAATAGATTTCTTTTTTTTTCTTTTAAACTGAATCACCATGAGATTGACCCTTACAATGTTGTTCATGATTGGGTTTCAATCAGTGTTCCAACACCCACCCCTCCACCAGTATTTCCCAGCACCAGTGTTCCCAATTATTTTCCTCCCCTCACCTCTCACCTCTCCCCCACTCTCCCTCTGTGTCTATGACAGTCACTTCGCCCCCTCCACCTCTCTCTCTCTCCCTACACGCTTTCTTGCTCTCTATCTCTCTCCATTATTGCAAGAATTGCTCTTAATAAATGACCAGTTTCTGTGTTCCTCATGTTACAACTTTATTGTGCGTGTGAAAATACAAAGGTATAAGGAAGACAAACAACTTCCTGGGGGTCTGAGTTGGAAGGTAGCAACAAGACTTCTAATCCAGTTTGCTTACATTTCAAGCATTGTATTTCTGGAGATTTTGTGAAGATTTCCTGATTCTGTTTTGCTGGATCATACTCAAATATTTTACTACAATGTACTCATGACTCAGAACAAAAGCAGTAGTTAATTCATTTCATCATTTTCTTGGCCAGTGCTTAATGACAGGGAAACTTGAATGAACTTCTTTGACGAAGGAATCCTCGGGTAGATTAATTTCTTTGTTCTGCTAATGGGGGTAGAGAAAATATAAAAGAGGAAGATGGTTTGTATAAGGCCATCAATCCTCTAAGACCTTGCAGTAGGAGGGGACCTGGAAATGTGAAGCTAGAGGGAGCTTGGGTAGCAGAGAGTGGAATGCACAGCAATGACAACTTCATCTTTTAGATGAAGTTGCTTCATCATGCAGCCCCTTTCCCACTTTCTCTTGTTAAAGGCCAAATTCTACATATTCCAGGACTGTATATGTACATATGCTTCTACTCATACATCTGTGCCCAAAGCCAGTCACATGGGCAAACCAGCACCAAAGAGACTGAACAAGAGCATCTTCTGTGAGCCCAAAAATAAGAAATTAGTATATTGGGAAATATCCATAGTCACCCTCATGGTGACAAACACTGGGGTATGAAATAAAGTGATCTCTCTCTTCAGGTACGAGAGTGGATGAATTAAAAGAATGAAATTAGAAATCATATTTTAATAATTAGAAAAAATAGTAGAATATTTCAATGGCACAGAGTTAAGGGAGAAATAGCAAAGATCCAAAGCAAACAATTATTCAGTGACTATTGTCATTCATATGTTTTAAATTCAATTTTAAAATACAACAACTCTTAGGGATTTTTTGGGGGGGGGTGTGGTGGAGGGGTGGGGTTAGGAGTCCAGGAGTTCCATCTAGTGGTTCTTATTTTGGTTGCTCAATGCAAGGGAATTCGGTGCTGCCTACGCCCTGCAGTTCCCAGAATCACCACATGGGGGCAACTGGGGCTGCTTGGGGAACCCTCTTGGTACCAGATATTAAACCTAAGTTGGCTACTTGAAGGAAAAGAGCCTTAAACCCTGTGTTATCTCTGTGTCTCAAATCAAAACAATGCTTTAAAATTTTAAACAAAATGCAACCCACACAGTAGGGCTAAAAAGTTCTAGCCTGCAGTAAATAATGGTCAGAGTGTATAGACTCTTAACAGTCAGTGAGGGATGGAGGGAAATTGACACTTAGTGGAGGGATTAAGTATTGAGTTATTGCATGCCTAAAACGCAAAGTAACTTCTTAAATCATAGCTCTTTAACTAAATTAAAAAAATTTCAGAGAAAGACAACTTCATGCCAAAATAATGATGAAGAATAATAGAAAATCCATGAAAGAGATGGAATGTGACCCATAATCCTGTATCAGATCTTAATCTCATGTGTCCTTAGATAATGCCAATGTAAGCAAAGTATTTTTATATATCCTTCTGTCATCCAAAACTAAGAAGCTTGACAACACACTGATCCTTGTATATCTGATAGGTGTATAAAGATACTATAGCATGGTCATTGGAGTGATAGCACAGCGGTAGGGCGTTTGCCTTGCGTGCAGCCAGCCTGGTTGGCCGAGCCGGGTTCAATTCCTCCGCCCCTCTCAAAGAGCCCGGTAAGCTACTGTGAGTGTCTTGCCTGCACCGCAAAGCCTGGCAAGCTATTCGATATGCCAAACACAGTAACAACAAAGTCTCCAATGGAGACGTTACTGGGCCCGCTCGAGCAAATTGATGAACAACGGGAGGGCCTTTACCTTTACCTTTACCTTACCTTTACCTTTACCTATCACTCTAGCCCTAACGTGTTTTATACCCAAATACTTTTAGTTCCCTAAAGAAATTTAGGTTAGGTTCTGTATTCAGAATAGATGGATCTACATAAATTACCTCCTTTCTTTTCATGATACATTTAGTGTATTACTGCATGAAGATTTGTGTACATTTGGACCTTTAGGCACAAGGAAAAAATTTTGATTTGGTTTACTTTATTTATCTGCCATTTGATATATGATAATGTATTTTTACTTTGTTTTTTCCATCATACTCGTCTTTTCTGTCTGTCTGTCTGTCTGTCTCTCTCTCCATCTTCAGAACACAAGAACCTAAGGGGCTGGCTGTGGTGAAGAATGTCCAAATAAAGGGGGTCTAAAAATTTAATTCCACCTACATGACACAGGTAACCAATTTTATAAGTTCATTGGTAGGTGTAATTCCCAAAGATTCTTAGTAAAATATTTTTGAGGAAGGAAATGATAACACATTTTAATGATGCACAGGAGTCCAAATTTGAAAAGGGGGCCCAAAGCACAGAAAACTAGAAAAAGGAAAGAAACATATATCTGGGAGGGGTAGAAAATATTCTATGGCATGTTCTGAGTTTATTTACCTGGTTATCTGGTTATCAAGTACTACACTTGATCTTAGCCAAAAGGCCGAGAAGCGATCAAAAGGGCCTTCAGAAAGATGAGGAGTCAGATAAAATGTCTGTTGCTGGTTGCCTATGGTAGAATCTGGAGATTTGCATAGGTCAAAAGCATTAACTCTCTTCACAGTCAAGTCTTACACAGGAAAGCTAGATAATGGAGCCCTTAGCTCAGAAGGGCTTTTGTGTTTTGTGCTTCTAAGACAAAAGAGGATAATTAACCATGTCTAGTAATATCCAACCCAAGAAATGCTTAATGATTGCACTTGGTTTGAGATTACTCTGAACAGGACCTATTCACATTTTCTTCCTTTGAGCTTCTCACATGTAACTTTGAGAGAATTCAAACAAAGGTCGATTATGTTCCACTTGTTGCAAATCACATCTCTGTAGCCCAGCGCTGATATTAAGTGTCAATGTCTTGGTTGACACTTCAAACATTGAGTATGGAATCCTTATCTTTACCAGGGAAATGAGGCAAATTGGTTGCGAATACCTCAGGATCTCTCCCAGATCTGCTTACCTCTTGGCCCTTCTTCTCCCATCATATGTTTTAGAACAAAGACTGCAAATCTTTTCTTGAGATTTATTGTATGATGAGATACTCTAGAAAGTAATTTTGATAATTCATGATTGACGGAAACTCTAGATGGATGGGTGAATAAATGGGCAATTTTATGTACTGCCAATTTTTTTTTGTTTTAGTCCCACATTTATAGGGATGCAGACTCCAGCTTCTTACTGAGTCTCCTAACAAGCATCCATTCTTTTGAAAAAACTCTATTAAGCTAAGTAATTTATAGGTTGTCAAAGCAGGGAATTTGAACTGCATTTGGGAAGTCAACTGCTTTAGAATCCATCAAGATATTTTTGGTATTAAAAGTCATTGCTTTGGCTGTACCCAAAGGATTATAACTGTTCCCTCCCCACCCCCAATTATTTCTCTTTACTGTTATTCCACATATCTCCAGTCTTACTGGAAACACTTTCATCTCTAGGATTCATTTGCACTCTCAATCCAATTTCAGTCTAAATTATCTGGTCATTTGATATATGATAATGTATTTTTACTTCGTTTTCTCCATCATACTCGTCCTCTCTGTCTGTCTGTCTGTCTATCTGTCGGTCTGTCTCTCTCTCTCCATCTTCAGAACACAAGATCTTGGTTTGAAATTACTCTGGACAGGAACTATTAACACAAAACTGAAAATTAATACAAAACCCCAACAATGCCCTGTGACCAAACCTATTATTCAGAAATTTATCTCTGAAAAATGTCCTCTCTTCTTAGCAAGATGAAGGGCTAATTTTACAGGGATCCCTTCCTTAAAAGGTAGGTAGGGTGAGAGACAAAGAAAACAATTGAAAAATAGACAAATGGGACTACACAAGTTTAAAAGTTTCTGCACTCCAAAAGAATCTCAAAATGAAATAAAAGATAGTCCAATTAATGAGAGAAAATATAATGTATATAAATCACCCACAAAACTCAACAATAAAAAACAATAATAATGGCAAAAGATGAATGAACTTTACCTAAGCAGACATATAGATGCCTAATAGGCATGCAAAAAAAGTGCTCAAAATGATGTATGACTAGGAAAATGCAAGTCAGAGTAATGAGATATTATCTCACAGTAGTGAGATGGGCATGTATCAAAAAATCCAGAAATAGCTGTGTTGATGAAGATGTGGTAAGAAAGGATCCCTCAATTCACTGTTGCTTGGAGTATATTCTGGTTCAACTTCTATTTAAAGCAAAGTGGAGAGTTCTCAAAAGTATACCACTTCTTGATACCTATTACCCCAAATACAAAAAAGTTGACTTAAAAGAATATATGCACACTTATTTTCATTGAGTAGGCAATGAATCACAGAGAAAAATACATAAATATATGCCTCTTGGAGAGCCCAGCAAACTACCGATAGTATCCCGCCTGCAAGGGCAGAGCCTGCCAAGCTCCCCGTGGCATATTTGATAAGCCAAATACAGTAACGGCAACAGGTCTCATTCCCCTGACCCTGAAATAGCCTCCAATCATTGGGAAAAGACTAGTAAGAAGAAGCTGCTAAAGTCTCAGGGCTGGGAGGAATAGAGACGTTACTGGTGCCCGCTAGAGTAATTTGACGATCAATGGTATGACAGTGATACAGTAATAAATATTCATTGAAGCAGCACTATAGCAAAGATATGAAAATAACCTAAATGCTCAGTGGTATAAAGTAAAGTAAAGGCCCTCCAGTTGATCATCGATTTGCTCGAGCGGGCCCAGTAATGTCTCCATTGGAGACTTTATTGTTACTGTGTCTGGCATATCAAATACTCTCGGTAGCTTGCCGGGCTCTCCGAGAGG